>CAOLHI010002326.1:0-268871 GCA_948474755.1 Ctenosaura bakeri
AAGATCTATTCCCTACAAGGTAGGGGATGTAATATTGCTAAGAAATAGTATTCCTTAACTTCCCAGACTATGGAGGAGCTTAAAGTGCCTCTTGGGAATGCTGCTATTTATTTACAGCTCTTCCTTCTATTATAGTAATTGTTAAATATTAAGATGTTCCTTTGAAAGATACAAACATGAAAAGAATGGACATTGTTTTAAAGAAGGTAATGTTTCTGCACTAGTTATCAGGGGCTTGTTTACTTCATTCATGATGACTAAAGCCTTTGTGTTATGGACTTGAGGATATCCTAAAATATCCTGATCTTGATGGTAAAACATTACAAAAGGGTTTAATTAAACTTTTGCCTTTGTGGTAGATGCCATGCAGGATTCCCATACCTTTGCTGCCAAAGCAGTTGTGGCTTCTGTGGTAGCAAAGAGATCCACGTGGCTCAAACGCTGGAATGTTGTTGCATCATTCAGAGCCAATTTGGCCAATGTGCCTTTTAAGGCATTAGGATTGGGGGAAAAGAAGCATTACAGGATCTTTTAATTTTAACTTAACAACAAGGAAAAGGAAAGCTCTGCTCACCTCTTCTTACTTTCCTGCCTGTTGCTTTTCCTCTCTATTTAATTTTTCTGTACTGTGTTATGGGAGGCTTGAGTAAGAAGCAACAAACCGGAATGTGGAAAACGGTTAGGTCACATGACTCCTGCTTAGTTTGTGTGGCCATGGGAGTATACCCATATATGGGTGTCTCCTTCTTGGTCTAGAATGGAACCTTCAGTTTAAGCAACCTGTGGCCGTTCTGAGCCCAGAAATTTGTTCTGAGTACTGTAGCTCTGTGCAGCTCACAGTCCTTCTACTCAAAAATCTACTCCTGGTTTCTTGAAGCTTTCTATTTCAGCAGTTATGTGGTGGTTTGGCTTATTTTACTTTACAACTGTTAAACAGTTGGAGGGTCAGAGTATTTTGCAAATCATCCAGAGATTGACTCTAATTTCTGTCTCTCCCTGGATTACATCATTGCACGCTAGAAGCTCAGTCAAGAACATGTTTGTTGAAAGTACTCCAATGTCTTTAAATGAACTTGCTTTTAAGTAATATTTTTATCGTAAATGTTCAGTTGTTTTTCCTCTCTAATCAAGGCTGCTGTAGCAGAATCCTTTTTTGAAAATAATTCATCAGTAATGGGTGCAACTAATTTTTCTGCTATTCTTCTGTGGAACATGTTCATTAGTTGTAGAAAATAAAGGTTCATAAAATAAGACAATAAATCATTTAAGCCCCTCTTCTCTGTCTGCAGTCAAATAAAGGACTTTATAATAATTTTCTCCAAACTGGGAAGCTGAGATGATCAACTTTGGAACAGGCCAGGATTCTATACCATGGTTTGAAGCCAGTTGAAGATGCTGATTTGCTTAAAGGAAGGCATTATGAGCATACTAACTTTAGCACACCTGGGTTGCTTGTGTGCATGTAGATAAAATATATATGCATCAAATAACTACTCATTCAAGAAGGTAAAAACTTTAGTAGGTTGTAGATAGGAGGGAGCTTGAAGAACAGACTGCTTCAATTTGTGTGTTCAAATAAGGAGCAAGAAAGTTAGGAAGATCAATCTACTTGTTGCTCAGGAAAGGCTAGAACCAACATTGGAAGCTGTTGACAGCCAGTCAGTTTTAACTAGTACCAGTCACAGGAGCTGTGTGAGGAAAACAAGCTGCACTGTGTACCGTTGAGAAACTGCCATGACTCATTGCCGGATTAGTGGTGCTGTAGTTGTGAATAGTAAATATAAATAGAGGGATAGTTCTAGATCTGGATGAATTCACAACATCTTCATAACTATATTGCAGACACAATGCGTACAACTGAAAACTTTCCTGAGTTCTGTTTGTGAAGCCACACTTTAAATGAAAATGTGCCAGTTACTCACTGGTTCCCCTAAAATCTCACTGATCAGTGCTGATGGAAAAAAGCCTTATTTACTAGGTTAAATTGTTAGTTCTAATCAACCTCATTGGAATTATGTGAGTTTTGAAAAACATGAAACAGAAAGGGGACGCATCTTGGGATATTGAACGATACTTACTTAGGTGAACTTCTTAGCAAATAAAGACCATATCCTAGCATCCTAAAACATATCTACATTTTAGATTGCACTGGATGCTCCCGACTTCTTGCTTTTTCCTCTTTGAAACATAGAACCGGAGTGGGGGTAGTGAGAATTGCTGTGGACAAAGTAAATGGGGTGGAGGCAGCCACATCTGCTATTAATGTGTATATTTTCTTACAAAAAATGTGAGTGGGCTCTGCTTTTTATGTTAAAAGAAATCAACAACTGAGACAGTTAAACTCTCACCAGTTTTCTTTCCATGCCACTGCAGGCTTTTTTTCTCCCACAGTGGCTTGCTGTTGGAACTAGGCTACAGAGGAGAGAATATGAGGAGTCAGGGCGGAGGAGGGCTCTGCTTAGTCAGTTGTGCCTTATATTTGGGCATAATCCTGTAGGTGCAGCTCGTCACTCTTCTGCCTGCGATTTTGGCCTATGTAATATAGATCTGGGCATGACATTTTTGAAGGAAACAGTATTTAATATCCTGCATACCTTGGGAAGGTGGAAGTCATAAATGTTGCTAGAGATTCAAGTAGAGCTGAGGGCAGACTCCACCTGTGAAGTAATGCACCCTGTACAGGAATTGGGGTAGTTAAGAATTATTGGAATATTTTAGTGACCATCAGACCATTTTAAAGTAAGAATAATGCTATTTCAACCCCTCCTATCTCCTTTTTTTCCTGTCCTTTTTGGATAAATATTGGTTTTATTCTCTTTGTGGTTGTGAAGGTTATAGAATTGATTTTTATGCACAGAAGACAGATAACTTCCAGCATCTCTTTTGTGCCATAGCTGGACTGCATGTACTAAAAAGCTAAAATTTTGAATAGGGAGAAAGTAACACTGGTGTGTATAGATAAAAATGCCCAGAAACCCAAATTATTGCCCATGTAGGCTAGAATTTCTGGAAGTTGCAGCCACCATTTACACATCCACTCTTCTACAGTAGGTCCACAGTAAGCAGTTTGCTCCTAGCCTTGTTTTCTCAAAGCATCCCAATTTGTAATCAGAAAACAGTTATTAGAAATATTTTTCAGAACTGAATGCAGCATAAGGCTGTCACTAATCTTTCTGGTAACTGTTGTAGCTGCCATGTTACCTCAGCAACAGTAAGGTAACATACTAGCAAGGTATGTGGTAACATTTTAATTCAGATCTTACTGAAAACATTACAGTCAGCCCTCCACATCTGTGGGTTTCACTTTTGTGGATTTGATTATTCACAGATTCTTTGCTGTCACCTCTGCTGCTTCCCTTTGCCATTTTTAATAGGGACTGCAAGTTTCGTGAGACTGAGAAACTGCAAACAAGGCTTATGAGTCCCTATTAAAAATGATGTGGGGCAGCAGTGGAGGTGGCAGTAAGCCCTACCAGCCAGCCACCTCTGCCTTGTGAAGGAACCCTGATGCCTCAAAGGCATCAATGGTGGATTGAATATGTTGATCATACTTTTTTTTTTTAGTGTGTTAAGTATGATTGGGAGGGACTAGAGTTATTCGCGGTTTTTCCACTTTCATGTGGGTCTTGTGCCCCAAACTCTAGCGACTGTGGAGAGATGACTGTATTTTAGATTAACAGAATCTCAGTAATTCAGCAAGTTTCCCTGAATATTCTTCTGAATTTGTTAATGTTCTTCAGACTGGTTCTGAGCAGAAATGTCCTTCATTCTTTGTTATTTCAGGTAACTGATATTTTGGGCAAATTCAAGGTTTGTTTTCTTTGTGTGACTCACCAGCGCCAGGTGTTGGAATCAGCTTTGCCTTTTACTAGAATTCCCAGGTCTGTCATCTGGAAGCAAGTGCAAAAGGGGAGAGTCAGACATTTGCGGGTTTGGACAGACTTTCTTGTCAGCAGCAAAATGTAAAGAGATCTGCCAGTAGATTCCAGACTAACATCTTCATACACTTCACTTTTGGTTCTTTACTAGAAACCTCTTTTTATTTTAAAGGTGGGACATGGACAGATTTAGTTTTGATAGCTTGGGGCTTCAGTTCCTTATGACCAATTCCTTGCCAGGCAGTTGTACCAGCCAAAAATCAGATGGCTACTGTCAAAGTGGAGTTAATTGCCCCCGTGTTAAAACAAACATAACATTTTAAGTATATCTAAATGTTTCCATTTTGATCTTGTCTAACAGTTTTACAGCAGGCAGGTTGAGAATTGTGTACACTTCTAGACTGCAGTTCTATAAATGCCTAGCCAGCATAGCTAGTGGTGAAGATTGCTGGGAATCACAGTCCAACAGTATTTGGAAGATGTGATAGTGGGCTCCATATGATTCCCATTATTGCTGTACAGGCTTCTAGCTTTCCTTCTTGGCATTCTTTCCCCCAGGGCTTTAGAGGAATACCGTCTTCTAGCAGTGACTGTACCCATTGCAATTTGAACCTTTACAAAGTATCAGCCATGAGAAATATTGACTCTTGCTTTTTCTGTTCTGCAGTACTAGGAAATCTCTCACATCCCCAGGTAGCCTTTAGAATCATAGAGTCATAGAAATGTAGAGTTGGAAGAGACCACATGGGCCATCCAGTCCAACCCCCTGCCATGCAGGAACACCCTCAAAGCAGTCCCGACAGATGGCCATCTAGCCTCTGCTTAAAAACCTCCAAAGAAGCCTTGGTCTGGTCTACATGCAGAAATAAAAATTAGCTGTCCAAACACATTTTCTCTTAAACATATGTGTGCATGCATGTGTGCCTTCAAGTCACCTGTTAACTTATAGTGATCCCCACGGATTTCATAGGGTTTTCTTAGGCAAGAAATACTCAGAGATGGTTTTGCCAGTTCCTTCCTCTGAAACATAGCCAACAGCACCTGGTATTTGTTGGTGAACTCCTATCCAGGCACTAACCGGGGCTCACCCTGCTTAGCTTCTAAGATCAGTACTGATGATTTAAGCTTGGTAGCGCTTTTACTGAAAAATAAGTCCAAAGTTTTACTGTCGTTCACTTTAAAATGTTGTTTATGCTTTACAAGTGATTTCAAGGCCAATTTCTAAAATGAGTTAAAAGTACAATACAACAAACTTAAACAAGAACATTAATACACCACACTATAAAAGTGGAAAGTAAAAACTGTTAGTGAAATTAAAAACTACCACCAGATAGCATACGGGGGATGTAAGAAGGCTGTGTGAATAAATCAGACTTTGATGCTAAAACAAGTGGATTCTAGGCTAGACTACATAGGGAAAGTATTCTGCAGTCAAAGTGTTACCATAGAACAGGTCTTTCCCTCTAGTAGCCATTTGCAACATGGATGGTGGATATACCAGAGAAAGGCCCTACATCTCAATGTATGGGTAGGCATAGGTAGAGAAAATTGGTTCTTTAGATCGTTTGCTCCTAAGCTATGAAGAGCTTTAAAGGTCAAAACCAACAGTTTGAATGGAATATAGAAATGAACAGAAAGCTAATGCAGCCAGTGAATCAGAGACTTAATCATAAAATCAGCTAAGAATTTTGTGGCTACATCTTCTACCAGTTGCAATTTTTGAACAGTAGTCAAAGGCAAACCTGTGTCTAATGTGTTACAGTACTCTGGATGTTATCAAGAGATGAACCACTATCATTATTTAGGATTGAACAGTGAATTTATTTCACAAATTTCAATTAATTAGTGGAGGTATGAACAGAGATAATTGTTCATTGGCTATTTGTGTATATTAATGTGATTCCTCACAACTCACATGTAACAAAAGAAAAGTATATATATATATATATATATATATATATATATATATAATTTTATTCAAATTTCAACAAATAAAACAAACAGTAATTTCTGCAATGTTACATGTAATGTTTTTCCTTCTTCCTTTCCTTTCTGGATTACAATTATTGATATTCCCTCTATTTGTTATATCACGTATCGCAATAAAATATTAATAATCTATAATTTGTTAGTTCCTGCTATATATGTCTACTTTACTTGCTACATGATATTTCATTAACTGTTAACTGTATAATAATTGTTATCATGAAAAATGTAATGCCCTCCGTCTACCCCCAACCCAAATCTGTAACAATCTTCCACTCTTTGTTTTTGTCCTCATCTGATTTCCCTTTCAATCTTTGTATAAGTATGTCCGCATTTCTATTTTCCATAAAAGCTGTCCCACCACTGTTCCGTTGTAAGTGTAGTTTCATTTTTCCAAAATCGTGCATATTCAATATGAGACATCGTCACCATATACAATATAATTCTCCAGTGTCTCTTAGCTGGTGTTGCATCTAGAGTATGTGTCATGTTTAACAAGTAAAATTCAGGTGTCATCCCAAATTGAATCTTCAAAAGTGAACTTATTTTCTTATGTATTTCTTTCCAGTATTTTTGTGCTCTAGGACGTGACCACCACATATAAAATAATGTGCCACAGTTCTCTTGACATTTCCAGCATTGACCTGTACCTGTCTTATAAATTGTCTTTAATTTTTCTGGTGTCAAAAGAAAAGTTTCTGACTTCAATGGAACTTACTTTCATTAAGTGGAATGTTTTCATATTCCAGGACTAACAGGTCACCTGCCTGACAGATGTGCATAATCTTATTCAGCTTTTGAGAGTTTATGGCTGAAATGGCAGTTTGCATGTTTATTATCTTAAACTCAGATCCCACCTCCACAATCATGTAACTGCTAATATACCTGTGAATTAATATTTGCTCCATCCACTGAAGACATGGGTTGAAGTCTATGAACACGCATGCTGAAATCAGTCTTAAAGCTGTTGCTAGATTCCTCATCTGATACTTTTCTTTTTATACTGTTCAGCACCAGCATAAGCTAATAGCAGGTTTGTTAACCACAGAAGAAACTGGCACCCTGAATAGCAAAGATGGATCATTGCACATTCCTAGACTGTGAACATCTTCCTTCAGAGTGGCTATCCATTTAGGATGTGGTGAATGCCACTAACCTAGGATTCATCAAGACTTCAGTGTTTTCTGGACTGAGCTTGTTTACTGGCCATCATAGCCTTTATTACAACACTGAGTGTCAAGAGAAGTTTTATAATAGACATAAGTAATGCAAATGGTTATTGAAGACTTACAGTTCTAATATTATTTTGGATTTTCAGGCATCCCTGTGGTTTCTGATTGTAAGCAATCACTGTCAGTCCAGTTCTCCAAATGAAGCTTTACAGACTTAAGGGGTTAAGACTTTGTTTTTTTAATGGAGGCTAAGATTCTTGACTGACTTGTGAGTCCTATGGTTGTACAGAATCATATATATACATAAAAATGCCGATAATTCACAAATCATTGTAGCATAGTAGTGTAGTGATCTGAAGTAAACACATCTTTTCTCAACTGCTGTTTGTATGAATAGCTAATAGAAGTGGTTGTGGTAAGGAATAATGTGGTGGGGGGAAAAACAGCTCTACTTTAAGCCTGTAGTCTTAATTTTAAAAGATAAGCCACATAGTATTTCTCCCATCTTTTTTTCAGTAACACTTGAAATAAATGTTAGAGGTTAGTTGGTTGAAGCAAAAACAGGACTGTGTTTAGTGTCTGAAAATGTACAGTTTAGTACATTGCCTAGTCTTGAAGACATTTTCTTGTATTTTGTAAAATAACAGTTTCCTAGTTTGATGCATCAACTTCTTAATCTGCTGCATTCAAACACTGAAAAATGCTAATAGTTTCCCACACTATTGCCTGGGGGATGGGAATGAATATAGAGTTTATTTCCTAATGTCTGTGACTTTGTTTCTGGGTAGTTATACTACAATAATAGAATGCTAATTTTCTTATTATTTCTAGAAAGCCGAGATGAAAATGGCAAGACCCAGAGAGCTGACAGTCTTATTGTAAAGAAAATAAAGAAAAAGAAGAAAAAGAAACACAGAGAAGATACAAGGGGAAGGCATCTGAAAATGTACAACAAGGAAGTACAGACAGTGTGTGCTGGTCTTACCCGTATCAACAAAGAGATTTTAACTCCAGGGGAGAGTGATAACTTGGAAGAGAACAAGGAATCTTTTAGGTATCTAAAAGATGAACAGCTGTGTCAGTTGAATTTGGGTGTGCAGGAATATAGGATACCCCAGGGGGTGCAGTCTCCATTTACTACCCACCAGGAACATTCTGTTCGCAACAGCTTCTTGAAAACAGGCACTAAATTTAGTAATTTTATTCATGAGGAGCATCAGTCAAATGGAGGAGCTCTGGTTCTTCATGCTTATATGGATGAACTCTCATTTTTGTCTCCAGTGGAGATGGAGAGATTTGCAGAAGAGTTTCTTGCTTTGACATTCAGTGAAAATGAAAAAAATGCAGCATGCTATGCTCTTGCTATAGTTCATGGGGCAGCTGCCTATCTGCCAGACTTCTTGGATTACTTTGCTTTTAATTTTCCTAACACTCCAGTGAAAATGGAAATCCTGGGCAAGAAGGATATTGAAACAACCACCATTTCAAATTTTCACACTCAGGTAAGAGAAGCTGTCCTAAGGATGCTATAGAACATGAAACCTATCCTATTAACTAACTTTGGAATCCTGCAGTAATGAGGAAAATATTGTGAGGAATTATCATAGTGAAACCTATGCCAAAGTCAGTGTCATCTGCTACTTTCACTTGTCTGTTTGATGAACATCAAAACACCTATTCTACTTAACTTTCCTTCATATGACACACATTTTAATACTTCACCCCATAGAACAACGCTACTCAGAGGGGTGGTCCATGTACCAGTGTTCATCCATGAGCCACCAGCTTCTGGTCCCTGGAGAATTTCCAGGGAAAAACAAAAAAGTAGGTAATGGGCCCAAATCATAGAGTTGGAAGGGACCACAGGAACCATCCAGTCCAACTCCCTATCATGCAGGAACACGCATCAAAGCATTCCCAACAGATGGCCATCCAGCCTCTGCTTAAAAACCTCCAAAGAAGGAGACTGCACCACACCGAGGCAGCATATTCCACTGCCGGACAGCTCTGCCAGTCAGGAAGTTCTTCCTGAAGTTCAGGTGGAATCTCCTTTCCTGCAGCTTGAATCCATTGCTTCTTGTCCTAGTCTCTGGAGCAGTGGAAAACAAGCCTAAGTATGGTACCTGTCCCAAGCACATTGCAAAAAATACTGCTGGTTCCTCCACATCAGATAGCTTAGAAAGCACTGCCATAGACAGTGACATTCCCTATGATTTCAAACAGTGCAGTGCTGCAGAACACTTGTGGTTAATGTTTTCACCCAGGCTGGTCACTATTCCACCCCAAATCTCCCAAGTCGACCAGACAGTAGCAGCAGGGACACCTCATTTTGGCCATCCTGGAAAGCAGAACTCCATTTTCTTTCCATGAAGCATACTTTACATTGAGACACAGGCTGAGATCTTGATGAAAACAGCATTGGTTGAAGGTAGGAGACCTGCGTTCAGCTACCCTTGATTGAAATAAAGTCATTATACATTGAATTAAGGAATTGGGAGGAATGGTGGCTCAGTTGGCACTCAGAGTTATAGCATGTTATGGAGAAGGCTTGCTAGTCTCAGTTCTACAGCATTGTGTTCTATGATTTAGATTATTAAAATTTAAATATTAGCAACCACAGCTGTAAAGTTTAATAATAGGTTGGATGCAGAGTTTTCAAATCCAGCATCTCCTTGGATGACATTGAATGTCCTTATAGCTGTGCACTGCTTCTTGATATGAAAACTTAGGTCTAATTTATGAGGTAGGCTTGCCCCTTACAAATAGGGGAAAGGTTCTCAGTAGTAAATTGTAGATGTGGCTAGTAAATAAAAATACAGTGTTGTATTGTATCCTACCAAACTTATTTACTGTTGAGACAGCAGCTATTCTGTGAAGGAAATCAGGTTGAGCATCCATCTTCCATACTTTGATGATCTTTCATGACTACCTCTCTACAGTAGGGTAGGCAAGTCCAAGAGCCTAGGAACTCTTTTCTAGCTCCAGAACCCATTGGGTGGTACACATTGGGCACACATGAGCCCAAAAATGGTTGGAAGATAATTTTGTTTGTTTATTTATTGTTAGATCAAGATCAAGGGGTAGGGTTGAGTGCTTCACATCTGCATTGTTATTATTAACTTTATTTATATTCTGCCTTTTCCCCAAGACTGGGACTCAAGACAGCTTATGTTAAAAAGATTACAATCAAAGCAGAACGTTCCTCCTGAGTTCTCCTGGAGCAGCCATTCTCATTTTGAGTTAAAAAAACAAAAAGAAACTTTGGAGGGGGGGTGGTGGTGGTGGTGGTGATAACAACAATGATGAATGGGGGTGTGGGAGGATTTCAGCGGCACAACTTAATTTTGGTAAATGGGGAGAATATAACATCATTTTGATGTTAAAGCTGAACAGAACTAACTTTTTTGAATTGGAGAAGTGTGAAACCATTCCAGTTTGTTTTTAATATTAATTTATAGCTTTGTTTTTAATTAGCAGAATCATGTTGGCCTCTAAAAGAGGTAAGCTACTATTAGATTTCATTATTATTTATTGTTATTAATTCATATCCTAGCTTTCTCCCAATAATGGGACTTAAGGCAGTTAACAATGTATTTAAAACAATACAAAAGCCTAAATAAAAGTATAAATATTAGATTTAAAAAAAGTAAACAATGTATGAAGTTAAAACATTGAAAATATTAAAATAATTGATAGACTATATACAAACATCACTGCACAGCATTAAAAGCCCAACCCTAGTCAGTCTGTAAAAGCCTGACAGCACAAAAATATTTTGACCTGCTGGAAGGAAAGCAAGGACAGGACCCTCCTGGGGTCTCTGTGGGGAGGGAGTTCCCAAGTCTGGGAGCAACCACCAAGAAGTCCCTCTCCCTTGTTCCCACCAAATGAGTCTGAGGAGGTTATGGATCAGAGAGAGAGAGAAGGACCTCTCCAGACAATCTTTTTGCTCTAACAGGCTGATAAAGGGAGACATGGTTCTTCAAATAACCTGGAACCAGCCATACAGGGCTTTATAGGTCAAAGCCAGCAGTTTGAATTGTGTCTGGAAATGGACCAGCAGCCAATAGAGCTGTTTCAACAAGGGATTGTGTTCCCCTTGTACCCAGCCCCAGGTGGCAATCTGGGTGCTACTCTTTGGACCAAAGGAAGTTTCTGAGCACTTTTCAAAGCAGCCCCACAGAGAATGCATTACAGCAATCCAAACAGATCTGACTTCTCCAGGAAAGGGCACAGGAGGTATAACTGTGCAAAAACAGTCCTGGCTATTGCTGAAACTTGGGTCTCCAGGCTTAGAGCTGAATACAAAAGTACCTCCAAACAAAGAACCTGCATTTTCAGGAGTAATGTAACTCCATGTAACACAGACTGAATTCCTATTCCCATATCTGTCTTCATACTAATCAGGAGCACCTCTGTCTTGTCTGGATTAAGCTTCAGTTTGTTTGTCCTCATCCAATCTGTTATAGCTGCCAGGCACTGGTTTAGCACAGGGAACAGCTTTCTTGGAATTAGTTGGAAAGGAGTAATGGAGCTGAAAATTATCAGCATATTAGTGACACCTGATCCCAAAGCTTTAGAAAATCTCTGCCAGTGGTTTTTGTGTTAAATAGCATAAGGGACAAGACTGAACCCTGAGGGACTCCACAGACCAATGGCCTGAAAGTCAAGCAGGAATCCTCCAACACTACCCTCTGAAAGCACTTCTCCAGGAAAGAATGGAGCCACTGTAGAACAGTATCCCCAAGCCCCCTCCCAAAGAGGCAAATCAGCTGCTGAGAGGTCCAGCAGAACCAACAGGGATACACTCACCCAGTTCTTATGTAGGTCATCCACCAAGGTGACTAAATCTGTCTCTGTCCTGTAACCAGGTCTGAAACCAAACTGAAGTGGATTTAGATAATCTGACTTATCCAGGAACTCAAGGATTTGAGAAGCTACCACACACTCAAGTACCTTGCCCGAAAATGGCAAGTGGGAGATAGTAGGATCCAGGGAAGGTTTTTTTCACAAGAGGTCTTACTACAGCCTCCTGTGTTGGGATCCTGCCTTGTTGTAAAGAAGCATTAATCACTTCATCAATTCAGCTAGTCCTCCTCTGGCCTGGCAAGGAAGGGTAAGGGTATGATACACGTGTGGTGGCTCTCCTTCTCTAAGGGTCCTGTCCACATCCTCAGGCAGGCTGCACATATTGAAAAGTATCCATCAGTACTGGACAAGCAGGGGCCAAGGTTACATTCATCAAAACTGTATCACCTCTAGTGTTTTAAGAGTGAATCCTAGCAGTTTTATCTGCCAAATTCTTTGCTGCCTTGTGCCCTTTTGGCCACATTGTAAGAAATCCTTGACCACTTGAAACAGCTCTGCTGAACAGTTCTGTGTGGATGCAATAGTAGTATTACCCAGAAAACCTTTTTTTGCTATATTTATTGCCCCACCCTAGGCCTTCAGGTAGATTTTAGCATGGTTTGGATCAAGACTCACTCTCAGTTTTTTACCATTGTTGCTCTAGTTTCCATCTCATTCATTTCATTGCTGTCAGCTCCTTAGAGAAGACAAACTTAGGAGCAGTTGTGTCTACTGCCCTGGTCATTTCCCATTTCAGAGATCAGCCAGGGCTTTGACAGGATCACCTGCCAAGGCAGCAGAAAATTGCGTAAGAGCCATCAAGAATCCACCTGGATTCACAGACTTCCTGGGGTGGATCGTCTTAAATGGGTTCTCCAACCTTGCAGCACATTTCATGACTGTGAAAATGGAATAGGAAGAAAGTGCTAGAAGAGTTCTTATCACATAATTCTCAGGCTGTACACTTAATTGGTAGACTTTGTCTAATGCAAAGATATGTAAGTTGATGCAAAGAAAGTGTACTACTGAGTGTTTACTGCTACTCCCAGTGTAGCGTTGTACTTTTGTAGATACCAAATGTACACCAGAATGATAGTTGATAGAAGTGAGTATGGGTTACAGCAGCGGGTAGGAAATCTGTGCTCATGATTGCCTAAACTTTGCCTTGAAGCACATGGTAGAGCATCAGTGATGTTAACTCAAGACCTAGCAGGAAGAAAGAATTCTGTAATACTGGAAAGCCAAAATTTTCTGCTTAATAGCTATTGTAACCAAAATTAAAAGTCTCCAAACCGGTAGTGCATTCCAATATGTATTTACTTAGAAGTTACAATCCCACTTGTGTTCAGTGAGGCTTACTTCCTGGTTGAACTGGATAGAGCAATCCTATATGGGTCCAGGGAGTGGGGAATTGTTATCAGACATTCACTATTTCCAAAACCCTGCTGGCTTCCTGTAACTCTATATCACTTCTCCTCTTGAAACCAAGAGAGAGAGCTTAAGTGTGCCTGCTTCAGGTGTGTTGGGTCTGCTCCATTCAAGGTCACTCTTAACCCACCACCAGGGGTATAGTCAACATTAGACCAAATCTTGTAGAGCTTAATGTAGGTGTGTCAGCGTCTTTGGAGAACAGACTCATATCTCATTGATAGAATTAGTTTCTGTTTCATCCCAATTCTGTTCAACATCTTTTGTGTGGGGTTAACTGATAGGAGCCACTTGAATAACTGACAGGTTTTATAAAATACTATAGATTTATTTTTATTATATTCATGTGTGATGTTTAACAGAAGTTGGCTTTTTATTGCACATCCAGTTTTTAATAGTTTTAAGTGTATTGGATAACCTATAGGCTGTTCTGGCTGTTGGTTTTACATTAGCAGTAATTTCCTTTGTCTTTCTCTGAGGCCGAGAGAGTGATTTGCCCAAGGTCATCCAGAGGGTTTCCATGGCTAAACAGGGATTTGAACCCTGGTCTCCAGAATCATAGTCTTATGCTCTAAATATTGCCTGCAAAATGGCAGAGAGAAAATGAGCTCAGCTGTGCCTGCCTGTGATCATGCTACATATTTTTGTGTCTCTACTTGTTGGCCCTGGTCTGAAAGGGAGGGTGATGCATGGTGGGCGAGGGAAGGCAAAATCAGGGGCTGCTCCTTGCTCTACTTCTGTGTAATCTTCTTTGGTGCTCAACTATGGCAGTGAGTGCTGGATCTCCCTTTCCCTTTTTGCTGCAGTAATGATTAAGCTGGCAAGCTTTGGGAGGGTGACAAACATTCTCTAGCCCAGCACCTGATCTCCTTTTTGGTGGAAATGCCAGCAGCAAGGGAGGGTAACTGACACATCATAAATGTTAATTCATTAGGCATACAAATGGGATATGTTATTAGTGTGTCCTAAAAATACCTTTATAGTCTTCACTTGTCACAACCAGTTGTTAGTTTGACTTGGCGACAGTCATCTGTGCCTTGTTATATTATATTATTGAAATGCACTCTGTGTGGGGCTTTCATTGAAAAGCGCCTGGAAATTTTATTTGGTACAAAATGTGGAAGATAGGCAGCTAACTGGTGCATGGCACTGAGATATTGTTCAGCTACTGAAGGACCTACATGATTACCGGTTATTTCCCAGGCCCTGCAGTGTTATATTTCCAGCTCCCTACAGCAGACCAAAATCTTGTATCATACTGTTTCAGCAGACCAAAATCTTGTATCATACTGTTACCCAGCTAGTAGTGCAATGGAATGTGCCTCACACTCCTCTGCCCAAGAGTTGTTCTAGAAGGTTTATCACACTTCTGGAGCAGGTTTTGAGAGGGCAGGGGACACTGCAGTTGAGAAGGGTGCCCCTTTTGTGCTGGAATCTCCAGGTCTAGCTGTAAAACTATTTTGTTGAATCCCACCCGGCTGCAAGGCTACTTTCCCCCCTTTTCCCTCAAAGTATCTCTTTCCCTCCCCCCCCCAACTATAATTTGGTAACACAGACAGACATCTTTTCTTCCATACTAGTCCAGAAGAATGTTTTTTTTAGTGAAATACTGCTTTTGCCATGTGCTGTACTCAACTGCTCTGTCAGCATGAAAAATTTCTTCTGGGGGTTGCTTTTTCTATTTTTATTCATAATGTAAACAGATGCTCAGAATTTTGCTGGGTGTTCTGATATCTCAGAAGAATATTTTGCTTGCCTCCAGCATTTGGATTCTTGGTGCTTGTACTGAGTAACTCTCACTCTCAACACAAATAATCCTCTGATCCTGGAATGCGCAAGTACAATGGATACTGGTGCATATTTTCACCTGTGGTAGTGCCTCACCCCATTTAGGGCTAGCTTTTCAGCCAGGCAAAAAAAAATTTCTAGGAACCACAATCACCGAAGTTGTGGTTCCAGGTTCTCTAATGGGTTGTTTTGGGAGGGTCTGTATATGTTTGTGTAGTAACTGCCACTCCTGGAAGCTTCCAGGGCCAGGGATATACTGTTTTCAGATGCTTTTTCATTGAAAAAAGCATGAAACAACATGAGAGGTGGTCTATAAAAAATACATGGGAGGGCACACTTTATCAACTTCTGTTCCAAATCATTCATTTTCAGATTCTGGTCACTCGTTAATAAAACAAAATAAAATCTAGCACTTTTATTTAAATTGGTTCAAAGCACTATTGTGTACATGGTTTCAAGATTCACATAGCTAATTAAACTACCTTTTTTTTAACCAACTAATTTAGACTTCAGTTGGCAAGTGTTGATGTTTGGTTTTTGACGTTTGTTTTCAAAGCACATGGTATGCCCAAATCCATTCCCCATCCTGAGGGTAACTTTGCTTGGCTGATACTTGCTCATGAGTTTCACATGCTATTGGCAAAAACAGTTCCAGTGACCTTGCCTAAATTAGAGCTAGTGAATTCATTTGTATTAAGGAAAAGAAAAGCAGCTTGCTTAGCAACTCCTTATTTGTACTTCAGGAAGTCTTTTCATCAGTGGTATCCATCATTGTCATCAGATTCTGACTGCATTTTATTGATCATGGACAGAAACTTATTTCAGGTTTTTGCTGTTCTCTGCACTGACTAAAGATTTGAGTGATATTACTCACAGGTGGTAATGTCTTGGATATTCTGAGATTCAGCTTCCTCTCTTATTATATCCAGTCAACCTAGATATGGGCTGAATGCCTGGATTTCAGTTTTTGTTATCTGTTCACGTTCTCATAATACATTAATTAGACTCACCTTGTTTTCAAATGTAAAAGGATTGAGCTGCATATATAAACAAAAGAAACCAAAAAACATTGCTCCCTTATAGAAACAGTTTGTACACCTGTCTAAAAGTCCTTCCATTTACATTCAAGATCAAGTTGTTTCATATGTAGAAACACTTATGTGCTCCTGCATGCAGATCAATTGCTTAAAGTTCTCTTATTTATTGTGTTTTCATTTAGAGTAATTATACCCCTGCTCTTCAGCCGCAGAGGCTCTCAGAGCAGCTTACAAATTGTTAATTTGACAGTTCCTTGCCTTTGGGCTTACAGTCTAAATAAGACAAAACTCAAAAGGAAAAAGAAATGAAGGAAAAGGGAATGGTGTGCAGGAAGCAGATACTTCCTCTTCTTACCTCTCTCTGCAACCAGCCATTGGTAGTTCGAATAGAGGGAGGGCCTTTCATCTGGTCCTAGGCCTAGGCATGATGGGACTGTGCCTGCTTCTTCTCATCCTCCAAGAGTAGGGCAGTGGTAGGTGGAATGGAGACTCTTTAGTGGGTTTGTCTGATTTTCTTCTTCATGTGCAAAGCTGTGTCGACCAAACAGCATGTGCTATTTGGTCTGGGTAATGTGTCATTTCTTATGACAGTAAGAAACTGAAGGGTTAGGGCTGCTTTCCAAGATTCTTTCTGCACCCTGGTACAGATACTCTGATACAAAATTTGTCTGGTAAATATTTGTGGGAGGATTCCTAGTTAACATAAGCAATGTACAAAATGTTATATATGCAGCATATTATATTAGTATCCTGCCTTTCTTCCAAACTAGTCACAGTACTAAAATAATTCAAACCTACATTTAAAGGATAAAACTGAAATAAGATAAAAAGGTATTAAAAACAGTTTAAAACAATACAGGATCCTTAGCACCCTCTTTTAAAAGCCTGTCAAAATAAAAAAGTAGGTTTTTTTTGTTTTTTTGCCTGCAATCAGAAGGACAGCAAAATGGGTACCATTCCAGCCTCTCTAGAAAGGGATTCCAGAGTCTAGAGGCAGCCACCAAGAAGGCCTCATCTTACATCCCCACCAACCTTGCTTTTGACAGTGTTGGGGCTGACAGAAAGGGCTCTCCTGATTCAGTCTGCCAGGCAGGCTGGACCTGAGCCATATAGGGCTTGGTATGTCCTAAACAGGACTTTGAATTGTACAGGGAAGCAAACTGGCTGCCAGTACAGCTGTCATAACAGGAGAATAATATGATCCTTGTGGCTTGCACCAGTTAACGCTGGCTGCAGCTCTTTGTACTAGCTGAAGTTTTCAAACACTCTTCAAAGGCAGCCCCGTGTAGAATGTGTTACAGGAATTCAAACAGGATGTAACTAAGCTGTGTACCACTGTGGACAGATCCAGTGTCTCAATAACAAGTGCAGTTGGCTCACAGGCTTTAACTGTGCAAAAGCACTTCTGACCGCTGCAGAAATCTGGACCTTGAGATCCAAAGCTGAGTCCAGGAGTCAGTGGGGTACCGAGGCTCAACAGCTCCCAGGGCAAGGGCGTGGGGCGAGTGGTGGGCAGGTAAGGGAGGGGCCAGCAGGGGTGGAGTAAGTGGCAGGTGGTGGCAGAGGGAGGGGCAAGTAGTGGCTGGGAACCAGGCAGGAGGATCCTCTTTTTGTGCCCCCTGACATTGGCACCTGGGGCACGCACTCCAATTGCACCACCCTAGATTCACCTCTGCCATGAGTACTTCCAAGCTGCAACCCTGTGTCTTCAGGGGAGGGGGTTTGTAACCACATCTAAAACATGGAATCCCTTTTCCTTGATCTGCCTTTCGACTGACCACCTCTGTGTCATTGGGATTAAGTTTTAGTTTGTTTGCCCTTGTCCAGTACTGATGTTAAGCACTGGTTTACAACCAAGGCAACCCCCTTGGTTTGAAGTAGAAAGGAGTAGTTTAGCTGAGTGTCACAGAGCTCTAAAAGATTTGTTCTTCAGAAGTCTAGTTCAAAGTCATTTAAGTGCCACTTCGAGGGGTTTGTGACATTTGAACTTTGATATAGCTCCATTTCTCTGTAATACAGTACATAGGTGGAATGACGTTCTTTGAATGTTTACCATGTTAATTTACTTAGATTTATACTAAGTTGGATGGATATTTAATGTTTGAATTACAGCTGACTGAAAAAAAGACTTTATTCCTTTAAAACAGTTGACATGTTGGGATCTTTATGAATTCAAAGAAGCCACTTACTGTTTTTTTAGCATTCTTGCACAAACACTGTGGAAAAGAGATCTCTGTGGATTTGTTTCCTTTAGAAGAGAAGATTACAGGAAGTTATTTATTTACAGGCCTTGGTATTTAGTTATGGATTTGTACAACAGGACCACTTTTCTTTCCCCTTAATTATATTTTAGTTTTGCTACATTGTATTTGACTAAATATCATACTATTAGATGTAATAGTGCAACTTGGACTTTCTTGAATTTTATAAATGTGTTTCTAGTCTTCCTCTTTGTTTTTCCCCAGGGTGGATGGTTTGGGTACTTGCCTCATCTGCTACTTTGGGCATGTGAATGGGGAAGAGTTTTTCCTGTGGCTCTGCAGTTTGCTGTTTTTGGTTTATATTATTAAATTCTCTTAAGTCTTTTAACAGTTGTCCAGTTTCTCTCTACATATTCTGGTATATTTCTTTGTGCAGGATAATCATGGCTCTTTCTATAGAAAGTAAGATTTGTGTGCCTCCATGGTACTGTAGTTTGTATTTACTATTGTTCTAATAATCTGTTGTTTTCTGTATTTATATTTATTTATCGTCATGAAATACATTTGGGGATAAAGGTGCAGTGTTTTTTTTCCAAAAGTAAATAGATAAAATCTTTCTTGAGCACATTTACAGTCATCCAAGAGGGTTCAACTTCTCCTTTAAGCAATTGATATAGCATGTAGCATTAAGTAGCTGAGTTCTGCGTTAAAAAGAATTTTTATTTAATATTTGTACAGGTCAGTCGAACATACTGCTGTGGAACCTACAGAGCAGGTCCGATGAGGCAAATCAGTCTTGTTGGAGCAGTTGATGAAGAAGTTGGAGACTATTTCCCAGAATTTCTAGATATGTTGGAAGAATCTCCATTTCTTAGAGTAAGAACTAACTTTTGCTTATTATAATTTATTCATTTTATTTGAAATATTTATAAGAAACCTGTTTAATTTTTAACTGCCATTAGCATTGTGGATAAGCATTAGTAACATAACTAAGTGAGAGAATAGTTAAATAGAAGAGCAAAGCCATGAGTGAGAATACTTTTACCACATGACTGAATAATTTATAATGCCTAGATATTAGAAATCTACTTCTGTTAACAGAATTTGTATAGAGATTTCTTTTTGATAAAATTCTCTGGAAGAGGTCAACATGTTTTTTTTAATCCAACTTATTTTTTCTTTTGTGATTTACAGATGACTTTGCCTTGGGGTACTCTTTCTAGTCTCAAACTGCAGTGCAGGTCACAAAGTGATGATGGGCCCATAATGTGGGTAAGACCAGGTGAACAAATGATTCCAACAGCTGATATGCCAAAGTCACCATTCAAGCGGCGCAGGTAATGTTTTTTTTTTCTTTTGAAAAAGGAGAGTTTTGAAGTTAGGAAGAAAGTCTAAAGTCCTTGTTCTCTATTTCTATTTCCTGCTCCCGCCACCCTCCTCAGGGTCCTTCCTCAGCAAGGGCAACAGCAGTGGGTCAGGATCGGGTAGGGCTGCCTTTCCCACTGCTGCCGCTCTTGCCAGGGTCTTTCTTGGTGAGGGTGATGCCAGCGGTCCAGGATCAGGGAGGCTGCCTTTCCCCACCATACATAGACTTCTGGGTACAACACATGCGTAATCAGTTAGTTTAACCTTTGGTTTGCTAGTTAAACTGAATTACTGTGTCGCAAAATGATGCATGTCTCAAAAGTGTGTCACCAACATGAAAAGTTTGGAAAGCTCTGTATTACAGTGTATTGCAGAAATGAATACATGTTCTTCTCTTCCAACTTGCTACTTCTCTTCTCCTCTTGCCATTTCTGATGCCAAATATTGCATTATAAATTCCTATGGGCAGGAGTTTAGTTAGTTAGATGCCATGTACAATGATGGTGCTATAAACATTCAAAAATCCAAATTTGGGTTTGTATACATAGCACTTCCTCCCCCAAAGATCACAATTTAAATTGATTGGTACTTAATCCATTCTTGGCTTACAGTTTTAACAGTGGCATTCGCGTAACAGAATTAACCTAGTAGTAGACCTTAATTCTGCATAGGTTTACTAATGCAGTAGCTCCATTCAGCAGACTTAATCGTTTTTCTGCAGTTCAATCCATTGCAGCAATTATCAGTTCTCAGCTTTTAGTTTGTAGACATTATTGGACTATAACTGTCATAATCCCTGATGGTTAGCGATGTTGGCTGGGGGCAGTTGGAGTTGAACTGTAACAACAGTTGCAGGGGAGACCCAAGGTTGGGGACTATTGAATTAGATAGTCTATCTTTTTCATTTTCTCCCAATACTTATTGTACTTGGTTATAGTTGCTTAGAATAGAATATACTACTGCTTGAATACATATTATAATATTAATACTGGTGCACTGTCCTTAATATTCATGTATGCAGTTGAATACACTTGCAGAACTTTTTAAAGGGTATGATAGTGTCAATGATGAACTTTTAAATTGTAACATAAATTTTAAATTGTAACATAATGTAACATGGTTGGGAATTGTTTAGGATTTGGGGTTTGTGTATGTGAGAAGTAAGGGCTTGTCTAATGTATTGTATCTTTGTAATTAAAAATATTAAAGTACATAGTAGTTACCTATAGCTCTTGATGTTAAAAAACCCAACAACAACACCATTGGCAGTGTTTAACATGATGATCTAGTGTTTTAACTCTGCATAGATTTATTTTTTTTAAAGAATAGTCTCTTGGACTTCTGTGGTTTGTCAAGTGAGATTTGTGCCTTTCAGATTAGAAAGAGAAAGTGAAAATACAATGGAATTAAAGAACATCAAAATAATGTTGTATAAATAATGTTGTATAGTGGAATTCAACAAACTTTATGGAAATTTATTTGATTTTTTAAATGAAAGTGTTAGAATTATATGAGGGAGAAATTACTAACAGTCTTCTTCTTGTCCTCACCCTACTTCACAGATCGATGAATGAAATTAAAAACCTCCAGTATCTACCTCGGACAAGTGAACCCCGTGAAGTTCTGTTTGAAGACAGAACAAGAGCACACGCTGATCATGTTGGTCAAGGGTTTGACTGGCAGAGTACAGCAGCTGTTGGTGTGCTTAAAGCTGTCCAGTTTGGTGAATGGTAAGTGTAGTATCTTATAGGAAATTTGAAAATATGTGTATTTTGCCCCACATCCAGAAGTCTCATGGGAAGCATACAATAAAATCAATTTTAACTGTTTAATAGAAATTAGAATAGAAAGACTAATTTACATAGACTAAAATAGTGGTTCTTAACCTTTTCTTTACTAAGTTCCACTTTAAATATCTTTTGTTGCCATGGACCTCCAAGACTTAAGATTTAAAACTCTAAAGTGTATCAAATACTTTTTTAAAATTGCTCATCAAGGGACTTCAGATTGGGAGAGAAGAGATAATACACATTTTCCTGAGAGGTGCTGGAGGTAGAGGAAAGACTTTTCTCTGGCATCTTCCCACCAGTTTACAGAAGGAGTGTATTGAACAGTAATGTGCTGGCCCAGCAACAAGCAAGCCAGCATTTGCCCGCCCCTCCCTCCCTCCCTCCCTCCCTCCCTCCCTCCCTCCTTTTCCAACCATCCAGTCTACCAGAAATGCTCAAATACGCCTCCCCCCTTTCTTTTGCCTTCTTCACCAGGAGGAGATGGGCAAAGAAAGGAGGGAGGGAAAAAGTCTAAAAAAGAGCGGGGGGTTCAAGCAACCCCTCTGTAAAGACCTCAAGCTTGCCTCCTCACCATTCATAACTACACATAATTTTGTCTGAATCAACTGGTGGCTTATTTTGCCAACAGTGATCCATTGCTCTAACTTCCAGTGTCTTGCCAGGGGTTGACATCTGCTGCAGCAGCACTCTTTTCATTTGGTCCCACTCCAGGTGAGATTCTTGATTCATTGTGGCAGCCAACTTTGAAAAAAAGGATAGCAGGAAGGAACGGGCCAAATGAGAAGAGGAGGTGTTGCTGTAGCAGGTGCCACCCCTTGGTGAGACCCTGGAAGTTGGAGTGAGGGATCACTGTTGGCAAAATATGCTCCCACTCAATTCAGATGAAAGTGTACATGCATATGAATGGAAATAAGGAGGTGCACTCCCGCTCTTCTGTAGAGGGGTTGCTTTGACCATCCTTTTTTTTTTTTTGCCTTCAACCTTCCTTTTTTGCCCTTTTCCTCTCCCTCCCTCCTTTCTTCCTGAAAAAGAAGGCAAAAGAAAGGGGGTGTTTGAGCATTTTCTATGGTACACTAGACTGCTTCTCACTGGAAAGAACGGGACAGAAAGAGAGAGAAGAAGGGCAAGTGCTGACTTGCTGGCTGGCCATCAGCTCTGCTGTCACTTAACTGCTGAGCTTGCCTCCTCCCTGCAGTGGAGCAGTCACATGGCAGACAACACACAGGCCCTGCCTGCCTTGGTTCCTGTCACGTTGCCACTCCGTTCTGTGGAGGAGATGGGCTGATCAGCCTTGAGGCCTTTTGCAGACCCCCTGTGAGGGCATTGCAGACCCCAGGTTAACAACCACTGGATGAAAACATATTCAGCAATTTGACAAGTAAAACCAAAATGTTTAAAACTAGTTAAAACTGTTTAGGACAATCTAAAACAGAGGTAAACAAAATGTGTTATGTGGACTGCATGCAGGCACCTGGTCTGTTTTTGTGGCCTTCACAATTCCCTGGGGTCTTTCTTTTTTTTAAACATTTTTTTTATCAAAAAGGTTTTTTGCCCCAAAGTTCTGAGGCACTTCCAGTTGTTCAAAAAAAAAAAAAAAGAAGAAGCCTGCTAGGGCCTAAAACAGCTCAGAGGAGGTCAAAAGCATGGTTAAAATACCGTCTGTGTCTCCTAAAGGAATTTGGGGGCAAACTTTTCTTAAACATATCTGTGGGATTGTCCTCTTAAGGTCTCTTGGGAGGGCATTGTGGTCTGTAACACCCAAAACACCACTGATTTAAAACCATGCACATGAACAGATTTATATTAAACCAACTGACCCGAAAAGTATTAGCAAATATTCATGTGTTTACTTTGCACTGAAGTGTTACCAGGATTGGCACCAACTGGGCCTCTGGAGAGAGCATTACATAACTAGGTGCTGCATTAGACAAGGCCCTCTCCCATGTTCTCTCTCAGTGTGTTAACATGATGTCATGGACTTGTACTGGGAAATGTTTAATTTATTGATTTTATAATAAGAGTATTAGTTAAGGAGCTGTTGGGAAAGAGGAGAGGATGGAATGCTGGTGTGAATGATAATTGTTGGAATGTTTGAGGAGATTTGCATAAGGCTGGTAAATGACAGTTGATGAAAGGCAGTTAAACAGTTGGTATTTGTATTAATTAGACAGTATTAGTCAGAGAGTGGTTAGCGTTGTTCTGAGCTGAAGGGTGTGATTAAGAGTCAGTAAGTTATAGGAATAAATGAGTGTTACTTTAAGGGTCTGAGTTAGCTAGAAAGGAGTATAAGAGCGTGTGTGGTGTTTTCAGTGTAATTGATCTGCTTTGTTAGGTTTAACTTCTGTAAATAAATGATTGTTTTTGTTTTCATACACTTTTGGCTATGGGAATGCCATCTAACTGAAAGGTTGGATTCAGAGAAGATGTCTGGTGGCAGCATTGAATAAAGAGGTGGATAGAAGTTTAAGTCCCCATAGGTACCTTAAGGATTTAGAGGACAGGAGGAAGTCTTTGCATTGATGGCTGATTTTAGTTGTAATCTTTTTCAATCTATTCTGTAAGCTACTTTGGGTCCTCCTCTTGGAGAAAAGTAGGATGTAAACAAAACAATTTATTGTGTTTTTAATATATAACAGGAAAAAAACTCATTACAAATGATTTTAAAAGGAAATGTTAAAAAGCCTGCTTTCTTAAAGAGCGGGTTTAAACAATACAGGAAGCCAATTCAAACAATTCAGAGCAATATGGAACAATACAATATTAGTCACCTAATAGACATACTTTTAAATGACTTTTAATGCTATTTACATTTTAGCTTTTGCATGTTTTATTGGTTTAATTTTACCTTTTATGTCTTTCTAATTCTTGCAAGCCACCAGTGCCAAGGCTGGTGAAAAGGTGGGATAAAAATAATAAAAGTAATAAATTGTATTCCCAATCCCCGTTTGGCTTTCCTCTGATCAACGGAACTTAAACCCTGTGTTGTCAGAGCTTCAGTTTATTTTACCACATCTCATCTCTCACTGACACCAAGATAATAATTGAGGGCTTCTCAGCCTCCTTTGAATCAGTTGAGAAAGAAAGAGTTAGGTATCACCAACACAGTATTGGTACCGAACCTCAATTCTCCTGGTGTGTTACTGTTGATCAGGGATGGGAATCATGCAGCCCATGGTGCATGTGTGTTTCTTTGGTGGATACACTGCAGCCCCTGACTCACCCACTGATTCTTCAAAGATCCTGGCACAAGCTCTCCCTTGGTAAACATCCCTTTTCAGGGCTTTACGATGCTGTTTCTGTGTGCTGCATTTGAATATTTAGGATCAAAGAAATTATGAAAGAACCAACACTGCAGTTCATCCTTTAAATGTTATAAATATTAGCTGTCAAGAACTCATACAAACATTAAAGAATTTTAGGTAGTGCAAAGAAAATACGGTGTTAAATCTAAATATGCATGATCACAGGGCTACTGAAATTTATAGGATCCCAGAGTCACCTGTAAGCCCTTCATTGGCCACACCATCTCAATCCCACAGAAATCAGAAATACAAGGAAGTCCACTCCTGGTTTTAGGAAAATCTCTAATCTTTTAAAAATAAAAGATTGTGGGGCAGGTTGATGTAAATGCAAAGCCTACCTGGAATAGTTTTCCATGTTTTAACCAAAAATGGGGAGAGATCAAAATTATTAGAGCCTGTATATGGCTGACCTGTATATTAGCAGAAGTTCCAGACTTCCAGAATAGATCTTGAGGGTATGTGAACTGTAATATTGAATCTCCCCTCTCAATTTTCCAATAGAATGATACCTCTGCATTCATTCCACTGTTGTCTTTCCTTCAACAGGCTTATGCATGCATGGTTGAGGGCAGGGGTGGGAATCATATGGCCCTCCAATTATTGGACTGCAACTCTAAGTTGTCTTAACCATTGGCTATGCTACTTGGGCTGCTGCAAATCAAACAACATTTGGAAGGCTACATGATTATCATCTTTGGTTTTGGGGAACATAGATGAAAGCAAAGAGGACATGAATAATAAGGTAGAGAAAGAAGAATACCGTGAAAAATAAAGAAACCTTAATATAGGTATGATCCTGGACACTGATGTGAAGGGCAAGACACACAGCTTCTGCTGCAGTGTTTGAAGATTTGGAAATGGGTCCCTGATCCAATGTAGGTGTGTATTTATAGCAGTAATTGACCACAGCTCAGCATGCAGTTTTGAAAGGTATATTCTGAAATAGTTTTAAAATCTTTTTCTAGGAGTGACCAGCCTCGTATAACCAAAGATGTAGTTTGTTTTCATGCTGAGGATTTCACTGATGTAGTTCAAAGACTTCAGTTGGATCTACATGAACCTCCAGTTTCTCAGGTAGTTCACACTCCTTTCCTGAAACTTAAGTGTGCAAATTGTTTCAAAGTATGAGATTGTGACAAGTGTGCCTTTTTTTTGCTAAATAATGTTTATCAAAAACTACCATGTTCTATAAATGGATTTTGAATGCATCACCACAAAGCAGGCCCATCCTTTTATGTATCACAGGTACTGCTGAATTTGTAAAGCAGTATTTCAGCCATTGTGTCAACAGTGCTTTGTGTGAAAACTTTTATAGAAATATCTTGTTCAGGAAATTTTGTTTTGCTATATCCGTATTATACTGTTGTGTCCAGTGAGTTATTTCTAATAATAAACATTTGTCCCCTGTGCAAAATGCATTCATAAGTACTAATTCCCAGGAACTCACACAGCTCCCTGTGATCTCTGCGTGACCTGATTTTCTAAAATGGTATTGCTAGATGTATTTACATCAAAGTAGAGCCTTAACAAACGTATGTTTTCCCACTTACTAGCAAGTAGGTACATTTTAGTATTTGGTTTTAAAGGCTTTCCCATTTCAGTGGTTTTACATTGTGTAATCCTGAGTCAGTTCACAGAGGAAATTTGTAATGAGGCATCTTGTGGGTAGAACAGTATGAATTAAAGTTAGTATCAAAAGTGCTGCTGGCTGACCTGTCATTAGCAAAGATCCAGTTGGTAGGTAGTGAGGCAGAGAACATTTTAAAATTAATCTTTGCTGTTCTTAAATTCCTTTTACTGATTTTACACATGCAGTATTCATTCTTAATTGTTTGATTTATCCTTTGTGTCTTGGGGGAAACGTTCTCACCGCTGCTCTGAAGGTTCAGTTTGAAAAGTAGGGTATACAGTTTGAATATTGTAAACAGAAAGACTTTGAACTGTTTAATGTTTTTCTGGACAGCCAAGTCAGATGTTTTGTGGACAAGGATACTGTTCTTTTGTTTCACAGAGCTTTTCTATTAGCAAGGCTTAAGAATTGAGGGTTTAGACCAAAGGTGAGCAACTGCCTGGTGTAATAGGGCCACACTACCTCTGAGCGACCCTGCATGCTATATCAACACTTCACGCGTGCAGCTACTCCCAATATTATTTGTCTCAAAACTGGGCAGGGGGTGGGAGTAATTCTACTGTCTTATTTGGCCACATTTTCACGATCTCTCCACCTTTATTTAGGCCTATAGAAGCCTTTTTTTTCTGAACCAGGAGGTAGCTGGAAGCAAGCAGTCCGCAAGCCACAGTTTGTCCCACCTGGTTTATGCAGTTTCTCACTGGCCCCAGCCTAGTATAATATTTGTCCATTATTTTAAAACCTAGCCTTTTTGCTTCCTGTTGTAATGCAGATGCTTTCGCTGACCTAACTGATGTACTTTACTCAGAAGTACAGTTGCAGCTCCAATTCAAGATACCTTGTGTCTTTGAAATATTAAAACTGCTTAGTTTATCAATTTAAGTAGTTACCCCTTCTTTCTAGTAAAGGGCAAATAATAAAGCTAAAATTAGTGGTGGGCAGAACATCTGCACTGCAGTCTAAATGCATGTTTTGGGCCTGACATATTGGTTATCTCTCATTACTTTTCTCCTTCAGTGTGTCCAGTGGGTCGATGAAGCTAAGCTAAACCAAATGAGAAGAGAAGGGATTCGCTATGCTAGAATCCAGCTATGCGACAATGACATCTACTTCATCCCTAGAAATGTCATTCATCAGTTCAAGACAGTGTCAGCTGTCTGCAGCCTAGCTTGGCATATAAGACTCAAACAATACTATCCTGCAGGGGAGAGTTCTCAAAGTACAGATAGCATTTCAAATACGGACAGTACCATTCATGACAAGATAAAGTCAGAAGAAGATCAATGTGTGCTTGTGAAAAAGGAGCCTGAAGAAGTAGGAAGAGATGTACAGACTGCAACAATGACATCACCATCACTGTTTTCATCTCTTTCATGACTTGTCCTGCAACAAGATAAGCTGATGGCTCAGTCCCTTCCAGTTTTTTAAAACTAGAATCAGATCAGCAACTCTGTCCACAGGATGATCATATGTGCTCTCTTGTGTGATATATGTACATAATCATATACATTTTTAAAACTGCTTTTTAAAATTTTGATGTGAAGTTATAGTTTTATAACTGGGTTATGTTTTATTGGAAAAATCTTGCCTATAATTCTATAAAGAAAGGTGACATTCCAAAAATGTCAGGCATATCTTTTTTACACAGATTATGCAAAGTTAGAGTTGTATTTTACTCCCTTAGTGCAGCATGTAGTAGTGAACTACATTTTTTTGTGTTTTTTAAGGAATGAGGTAATAATTCAACATCTCCTCAATATTTTTTTTCCTTTCAGGAACATCAGATATTTAACATTTGGTAAATCTGGTACCGCTCCATTTATCCTTAGCTTTCAGCATAAAAGGGATGGTTTCTGTGGAGGATTCACAAAGTGACTCTCCCAGTCTATTAATGGCTTGAATGAAAGAGAGCACAGCACTTTCAATGATCAATGACATTTATATGTGTGTTTGTGTGAATGTGAAATTTTGAAAGCCTGGTGGAAGCTCAAGTTACCAGCAATGTAGATGTTAAATACTTATCAACACATTCATAAAGAAGTTAATGTAGAAGATTAGTTGCAGAGTATATCTTGTTGAATTGTAATAACTGACCTAACACTTCCCATACCTCTGCTTTTAACATTTGTGGGAATATTGCTTTTTTAATATCTTCCCTAACTGCATAACGTGACACTAGTGTCTAAAGAAATTAACTGTTGGCAGTCTTTCTGAGGAAACTGCTGTCTTTGAGCACTTTAAGGCTTTACAATATTGTAACCAACTTGGCGGCTTGTTCAATTCACAGCAAGCATCTGAGAGGGATACCATCAGCTCCTTTGCATTGATGCACTTAATCCAGTAGAGTAGGCTAAGCTATATATATTGGTTGCCTTTATTCTCAGAAATTCTATATTGTTGTTTCACAGTTTATCACAGATGGACTGGTATTTCCACATATAACTCTTGGGTACCCTAGTGCTGTGTTGGAAGTTTAAATGGCACATCCTAGTATTCCAGTGTCAATAGCTAGCGTTGTTTATCACTCGTACAATATTTCCCAGTGTTGACTATAATCAACTTTCACTCATTTTCTGTATACAAAATTACATTTATTTCTGGTACTAGAAGAAATTGGGCCCCTCAAATGTAGGGTGTAAATTTCATTAAACAGTAATCAAAATTGTTAAAAAGCATTTTGTGGAGTAAGGGACAGTTCTGGAGCATTACACCAATGCCAGCAGAAAAAACAGCTTTGTTTATTTTGAGGCATCTTTGATATCAATCCTTTGGAAAATTTTGCAAATGTTTTATCTGTTTATAATAGCATTTACTTTGTGCAATATTGTTTTGTGTAGATTATACGCATATTAGCACCTCTTTATAGAGGAAACAGTTTTAAACCAATAGCAAAATAATCAGAAAATATTGCAGTGATTTAGGTAGAACCTGTATTACTCCTGATATATACACATATATGTATTGTCTTTGGTGCATACCTGAAGACACATAGAAAATATTTCAGCTTAAAATGAATTTTCAGATTGGAGTGGTGGTGATTTGTAAAGTAATCTGTGTAAATAAGGTGTTAGGATGAAAATCTTTCTACAAAAAGTAATGTGTTTTTATGCAGGAGTGTAGCTTTTAATCTTAACAAAGAATTCTAGGTTGACCAATACTGGTTCAGAAAATAACCTCTGCGTACTCCAGCCTTTTCCACACTTTTTTTTAGTCTTGTCCAGAAGAATTTTCGTGAGCTTCAATGGGCTGTTCAAAGTAAAATTCTTCACAGGCAATCTGAGTTTCAGCGCATCATTTATATTTGACCAATTCCATCTTTACTTTTGCATATCTCTTTCATTCATTTTACTAGTCTTCCAAGCATTGATTTCTTCTCACCCATATGTTGTAAATGGCCATTTGAGGAAAGACAACTTAGTTTTCTCTTTTGGACATTTCAACTACATGGGCACCTGTCACCTAAAAAGAAAGCACTGTGTATAACTGCTCAGGAATTGGAAAACACGGAAAAGACTTTATAGTTGAAGAGGAAGCTGTTGATTACTCAGTTTTCCCTGTCTTGAAATATAATGTCTAAAATTTCTAAACCAACAAATTCTTGAAAGTAGAAAAATGTGTACCCATATCCTTTAATGAAAGTGTCAACATAAAGTGTAGATGTAAAATTAACAACATAGGTTGGATCCAAACTTGTGTGTTGGTAAATTAGCAGAGAAATCCAGTGGAGGCTTCCTGCTGGAAGAAGGAAAGTGGGTGATTTTAATCACTTCCCTCATTCCTTTTGCAAGCCCAATGCTATGTCCCACATTATTCTGGAGGGTTCCCCAAGCAGCTTTTTAGACAGTTACAGGGGGAGGAGGAATTGCCGCCATCTCAATCAGGGTGAGCTGTATTCCACTGAGAAAAAGTCTGGATCAAACCCATCAAGTTTTCTTGTTAAAATTACAGCAGTGTGAAGCAGTCATTCATGATTTTTCCCCTCAGAACTAATAGGTTTATGTAGATGAAGCATCTTGGACTAATGCTCCAGCTTTTCTAGTTAGATGTTAGTGTCAAAATTACACTGTGATGTGTAAGTGCAGTCATGCAGCATTTTGGATAGAAGTGCTTCAAACATTTTGTTCCTGTTCACTTACCTTAATTTCACTTTACATGTATCTTTTATAGAACTACATTTGCTGCATCAAGTATGAATTTTCATTTAGTACAAAATTCCAGGGCCAAGTACCAAAGAGCTATGTGCATGGACTTGTGCATACTCACAGGACTGTACTGATTTCACTTTTTGGCTACAGCCCTTTGCACAGTATTGGACTGTACTCCAGAGAGTCCCTTGAAGTTTAAGTGTCCCCTTTTGGGGGAATGTGGGGCTGCATTGGGGAGGGGAGGTTGAAAAAGTCTAGTGCATGCATGTCCAGTGCACACACTGGATCTTACAGGAAGTGAAGAAAACAGCTTGTAGGATTAACACAGTGAAAAAAATGTATCTGATTTGCATGAGGAAGACTAGCAGGAATTTCTGAGTGAATAATAATGAAGGTTATTATGGAAATAAAAAAAATGGGTGACTGGGTTCCAGTTGCCTAAACAACTCAGTTTATTTGGGGAACATATAATCTTAAGCTCTTGCAGAAGAAATTTTTAAAATTTATTATCTCAGGAAGATGTTGGGAAGTAAATTATATTGATGTGAAGATTTCAGAAATTTCTCTTGCTAGTTTAAATGATATTTGCAAATGGAGTTCAATTAATACCAATAGGAAATTACATTTTAGAAACAGTATAGTATATGATATAGTCACAAAAACAGAATTAAATGTGAAGGCAGAATCATATTTACATTTATTTTATTATAGGAAACTGTCTAGCTATGAAGAAATTTCTCCCATTTTGACTTCCATAATGGCTGAGTACCAATTATTGTAGGGGGAAGAAACATTTGGTCTTCCAGATGCTGAGCTGTAACTTCTATCTTCCCTCATCATTTCCTGTGTTGGATAGGGCTTATGGATGACCACATGTTCCCCACCTTTGACTTATACATTCAGTACATCCTGTCTTATGTTTTAATACTAAAGAACTTGCTAAATATTAACACTCCCACAGATGTGGTTCTTGCCTAAAGATACCGAACAACACTTAATTTGGTGTTCTCTGTTTGTTACACATCCTACTGCTCCTTTGTTAAGGACCAAAGAAGAGTGATGTGTGTTTATTGTGTGACTGTATTTGGCCACTGATTCACTCAGCAAATCAGAAAAAGTAAAATTAAGAAATAAGTGAACTAAGCCTTTCATATTCTCAACTCATTTTTGTCTGAGCATAAATATCTATTTTGTAAATAACATGTTCTCTTCCATGAAGACGGAACATGTAGAAGATTCAAGTGGGATTTATGGGACCCTTGACATTTAACATACAGATTTTCCCATACAGAAAAAGGGCTCTAGTTTTGTTAGTTTTCCTGTGAAAACTTAGCTTTTTGTCTGGAGAGAAGAATGTTTTGCTAGAGCCCCTGGATGGATATTTGTTTTTCTCATGCTGCCATTCACATGGTTGAATTTATTCTGAATGATAAACTCTTTTCACTAGGGGCACAATCTAGGCCAGGTTAAGCACCTCTTGACTCCCACTGATTTTAAGTCAAATGAACTTTAAATGTGATTAATATTGGCAGGATTGTACTCTTATTTCCTTACAAATGCTGAGTATTATAGCCATATTGGTTGTGTTTGAAGGTTGCTATTAGTGAGGGTATTTATCCTCTAGCTCCTGAAAGCTTCCTACTGTAGATAAACATATTGGTCCAATAAACAACTTTCCAATAACATTATGGCCTTCCATTGATACACATAATTTTAAGACCCAACAGCACATGTAGTCGAGAAGAGGCTTCTCTTAATATAGCACTTTCAATCCTGTCTAAGCAAATACCTATACTTAACATGTTGTATACAATAGATTTGTGTAGTGTTTTGTGATTAAATTCAGTTTTGATTGGCAGCTAAGATATTTTTCTGTGGTTTTAATAATCTAAGGTCTTTGCATATAGAAGTTATGTACAATTGCCTGGACGACTGTTTTTGCTTTTGTGTGGCCTTAGTATATTTATTGACATTTAGCAAGTGTTTTAAAGAGGTTTTTATAATAGTGTAAACTGATGGGAAAATTTTAAGCCTCTCTTGTGAATAATCCCTAACACAGTGCATTTCTTTTAGTAGCTGACTGTAAAAGCGTATCACTGTTAAAAGATATTTCTTTGTAAAAAAAAAAAAAAAAGTACAATGGAATGCATAGATTTTTCCCCTGTAAAGTATTTTTTTAATAAACAGAATTCTGATTTGTCCTTAATGAAAACTACTGTTTGGCAGAAAGCCCGATGGCGCACATTTGTGGGTAGGGTGGACTAAATCAGGGAAGGGGACTGGAAATGAAGAGTCTTAACAGCTCTTGGCTAATTAGTGCTTTTGAAGTACTGAATGCGGAGTGCTTAGTTTTTCCATGCTGTTTGCCCCTTACTTCATACCTACTAAGAGGGAAAAGCCTCAGTCGTGTGAGAAATACTGTGAAATTGCTAAGACTGGCTCAGAGCTGTATGGATCACATTCCACACACTGGACTTTCCCCTAATGCAAAGACATCGGGATAATATCTGCGCAGCAAAAATTCCCTTTGCCATCGGATCCGCAGCAGTGCTGCATTGAATTATACTGCAAAACTCTACAGTATTTACTGGGTAGGCCTGAGAAGCTGAAGCTTCGGAGCGACAACTGAAAAACCCGCCCAGTATTTGTAGAACGGAGAGGCGGGCGTCTGTTGCACAAGGCGAAGCATGGGCCATTTCCGCACTCGGCTGTTATAGCGCGATGATTCCACTTTCAACCTCCTCTGGCATCCTGAGGTTTGCAGTTCCGGGAGGGGCCGGCCGGCCCCTCCCGAAACTGCAAACCCCAGGATGCCAGAGGAGGTTGACAGTGGAATCATCGCGCTATAACAGCCGAGTGCGGAAATGGTTTGCGCTTCCTCTCCTGCGCTCCCACTGCGTGCAAAAAGGGAACACTACAAAATATTCTTTCCTCCTTCGGCCCTTTAAGCTTCGATCGCAGCAAGGTGGACACACCAAGTGAAAAAGCACCTTATGGAAGACTTTAAAACTTCACCTCAGGCAATCAGTTGCTGGCCATTTCCGCACTAGCCTGTTATAGCGCGATGATTCCACTTTCAACATCCTCTGGAATCCTGGGGTTTGCAGTTTCAGGAAAGGCCAGCCGGCCCTTCCCCAAACTGCAAACCCCAGGATTCCAGAGGATGTTGAAAGTGGAATCATCGCGCTATAACAGGCTAGTGCGGAAATGGCCGCTGAGTCCCAGACTGGCGTTAACCAGGCGAGAGCCAAGAGAAGAAGGGAGGTGGCGACGCGTCGCTGCCTCTGACCTTCCCACGATGTTTATGTGTGGCAGGCGCCTCTCCCTCCCCCGCTGCTTCCTCCTCCTCCTCCCTTCGCCCAATCTAGCGCCCAAGGCGATGGCTTGCCCTTCCATCAGCCACGCCGGTCGCCCGCCAGCGCGCCTCCGCCTCCTCCCTTCCCAGCCACGCGCCGCGCCGGCCTCCAGATCGCCGCCTGCCTGCCTGCCATATAAAAGGCTTTTCATAGACTCGGCGCTCGGCTTCTGTCGCCTGCCTCCCGCCCGCTTCCTCTGGAGCGGCGGCGAGGGTTCGATGCCAGCGGCGCTCGGCTGAGGCGGTCTGCCACCCCAGGATGGACCCGGCCGATGCCGTCGCGAGCCCCCTCCCCGGCCGGGGAGCTCGGTCTCCCCTTCGGCTTCCCCGCGTCTCCATGGTAACAGTAAGAAGCTTGGCCCGGCGGAGGTCTGGGGCGCGGCCTCGGAAAAGGTAGCGAGGCGGGGCGGCGGGCGGGGAAGGGGGCGGGGTGGGCTGGGGCTGGGGGGGCTCCGGCTGAGAAACAGGAGTGAAGGGGGGAGGCGGAGGGCTTCAGGGTGGGGGTGGGAGGGAGGAGGGTTTGGGGAGAGGAGGGGTCGGGGTGAGGCGGGCGGCGGGGGGGCTCGCGGCCTGTCGAGACCCCGAAAGGGGCGCCGGGGGGCTGCCATTTCGTGGGAACATCCCTGAAAGAAGCGAGGCTCCGGGTTGCTTCCTCAGCCACAAGCCTTTCTTCCCTCTCTCTGACGAATACACCGCAGACGGCACAACAATGACGGCCGAAACGATGTGTGTGAACTACCACAAAACCCAAAAACTCCAGCGAACCGACCGTGCTCTCCTCTGTACACCGGAAGGGATGAAAAGAAGCAGCCAAAATGGAACTGAAATGATTCTCTCACTGGCCTCGGCCGCGGATGGCTCAGCTTGCCTTGTTGTTCTTGTTTCCTTAACCTGGTAGATTTCGGTAACGATCTGTTATTTCCATACAGATAGTTTGATCATTGGTGCCTGAGATGCCAGATGGCCTCAAATGATGAAGATGCCATTGCTTGGTACCAAAAGAAGGTCAGTGTTGGATTTGCTTTTGAGCTCAATAAAGTTCAGCCTTTTGACTCCGGTGACCTCTTTGTTGTAATCGAGATTTTAACATTTTTTTAAAAAATGTAGTTCTTTGGAAGATTTATGTTGGCATAAAACATGGTACTAAAAATACATATTCTTTTGTTCGGTTTGCTACCAAATGCCGAGGGGTTTTCTGTGCTCCAGTCCAGCTTTCTGTAAGATGGGTGCAAAGCATATGCATCCCAAGTGGTGAGCTTAAGAACTACATGTTATGCTGAAAACTTGTGTATTTATTTTGTTTGGTGATTAATGATGCAGTCAAGTTTACTCAGAGTTCTCATTTAGTAATATTCTCAAGCATCTAGTACATATTTATTTATTTATTTGTTTGTATCCCGCCTCTCCATATGGATCGAGGCGGCGAACAACTTACAAATAGCATGTATTTCGATACATTTCTATACATGCCCCCAACAAGCTGGGTACTCATTTTACCGACCTGCAGAAGGATGGAAGGCTGAGTCAACCTTGGAGCCTGGCAGGATCGAACTCACAACCTTGTGGTTTGCAGTACTGGCATTTAACCACTGCGCCACCAGGGCTCCCTTTTACTCAAATAATCTTTTTTATATTTAAAGCTTTAAATGGAAGACTCCTTGGAAATAATTTGGTAAACGTTGAAATGTAGAAATACAAAGTATTTCTAAAACTTTGGTGGTGGAAGTTGGATATGGGAAATAGTTTAATTCCCTAAGGGCTCTGTTTTATAAATAAAAACTCTTTTTCAGATTGGAGCCTATGATCAACAGATATGGGAAAAATCTGTAGAACAGACTGAGATGAAGGTATATATCCTTTGCAGATTGTTTTGGTAAATTCATTGGTCCTTTTTCTCCTCCTCCTTCTTGATTGGTCTGTGAAATGTCAGAGCTAATACATTTTATGTTAAAAAATGGAATTGCTTCTGAGATATTATAAGGATTATGTTGGATGTGATAGTTCCCGTTGGTAGTTTTGATCAGATCCAAGAATACTTGCAGTATGAGGGGGTGTTGATGTATTTACGGACTTTCCATTTACCTTAACATAGAAGTGAGCTCTGCAGATGCACTCTCATTATCCTAGGTGGGGAAGTCTGTGCATGTTGGAAACTTTGATGCGGAAAGATGCAGTCTAGGGCTCTATCTAGGCTGTGATAAATGTTACAAGAAATTAAAAGTTGTGATGTACAGACGTTTTGGGCAGTCTAGATGTGGCTAACTGGAGGAAGACAAAAAAGAACTGATAGTGATAAAAGGGAACTAACAACAAAAGTTAACAGAAAAAAGATTCCTAGGTTGAAGTTCTGAAACAGCTACTCTAGGGCACTCTGTGGGGAATAGTATGAACATTGTAGACTTTATTTACTTATCAGTGTTTGTAAATGACTCAGATTAAATGGGAGGTTCTCTGTTACCTAATTATTATTTCCTGTTGGATTGCCTCCATTGGTATACTGACATTGTCAAATAACCCTTTCCAAAAGTTTTGTGAATCCTTGGTAGGTCAGTTTTAGTGCTTCACTTTAAAAGTCAGTTTAATGAAAAGTTTCCTTATAATCCATTAACATGCAATCATCTTACTACACAGTAAAATACTATACAATAAGATAGTGGCTCTCATTGTATACTCTCAGGTTTAAAGCTGCTCATCTGAAAAGGCTAATAAAATGTACGAACCTATGCTCTCTTTTTAGTGACCAGCTGTTGCTCTTTGGGCCTTAAAGCCCAAATTGGATTAAATAATGACATGTATTATTTGCCAGCAATTCTTTGCTTATAAAATAAGCATATTTACATAGTGTAAGCAACTTTAATTGTCTAAAATCAAACCCTCCCTAGAGGCAAAGGGACCTTGTAGTTCCTTTGATAGTGGCTGAGAGAAAGAAGTTGGTAACATAAAAGCTTTTGTAGACTTAAGTCAATTTCATTAGGTGTGTGGAGGGAAGTGCCTAGAAATAGACCTTTATAAATGAGCGGGTGGTATGTGTGAATAGCAACAGAAATGCAAACCTTGTGGGTATGATGATGAGGTGTCAGGTTCACTTTTAACTATGAGAAATGGTCATTGGAGGGCAAAGGCAGGAGGAAAGATGTTACTTCAAGCTACAATGAATAGATAACTGTATGAATGGTGGAGGGAGTTATTGGAAAATAATGTGATGCTGGCTGGGGACCAGAAAGGTGATGTGATAAACTGGCTAAGAGAGATCTCATGAGGCTGGGGTGTTAGCAAGTGTTATAATATGTGTAGTGTGCCAAAAAAAATCATTGTTTCTATTCAGCTCACTATCCGTGGACTGAAGCGTGTACGTATATTTAAGTTCTGCTGTTTCTCTTTCTAATCTTCCTTTGTAGTTTTTTTGTTCAAGGACTGCTCTTTTGAGGTCTGAAACTGAATGCCCAGGAAGATTGAAGTGTTCTGCAAGTGCTGTTTGTGTATTTCCATTCCTTGCGGCTGATTTACGTCTATTATATCATTTATCCTCTGGTGCAGAGCCTGTCCTGTTTGCCCAGTGTACAGCACTGAATGGCATTGTTGACAGAGGATAGCATATCTCATATTAGAGGATGAGCAAGTGAAAGAACCTCTAAATATTCTGGGTGATGTGATTAAGTCCTGTGATGACTTTTCTAGAGTAGATGTGTGGGTAGAGTCGGCATCTGGGTTTATGGCATCTGGGTTTATGTACCCACCTCCCCATACATGTTGTGTGTCCTTCTGTAGAAAGTAACTGTTACCCCAGAAAGGAAGCACTGTGGGAGGCAAGGGCTGAAGAAACTCACAACTAATCAAATCCATGAAATTGAAACCCATAAATGCAGAGGGCTGAGTGTAGTTTGTTGATGATATGTCTCAGTGGCTTCAGTTGGGAGCTGTATGTGACCACTTGTGGAGTTCTATCATTTCCTGTCTTTAGTTTGTTCTGTAATAGATTAGTTCTGGGTAGAAATCTTGCCTAGTTGGTTTTTTACTTCATATGGTGGGTACTGTAACTTGAGGAATGCTTGTTGTAATTCTGTGGGTTTGATATCCCTGTCTTGTGGCTCTGAGCAGATGTGATGATATGTGAGTGCTTGGCTGTAAACTGTGGATTTGATAGTGTATTGAGGGTGGAAATTGGAGGCATGTAAGTATGTGTAGTAGCCAGTGAGTCTGTGGTATAATGTGGTCCTTAGATACCCGTTGTGTAGCTGTAGGGTGGTGTCCATAAAGTGAATTTGTTCTACTGATAGTTTCTGACTGAGATTGATTATAGGGTAGAAGTTGTAGAAATTCTGATGAAATGTCTTGAGTGAGTGACATTCCACCAGAATTTCAACAAATGTTTTAGGGACTTTTTTTTTTAAGGCCCTCATGCAGAAAATAAGACAAAATAATGCCCAAGACACGTTCACCCTCTCAACTGTGGCAAAGGACTAAGAACACAGACAGATATGACATCATGTCACTTCTAGTTTCAGTGTGGCAACATGTTATGGATTGCCAAGAGCTACAAGTTGTCTGAAAAATGGGCCGTGCCATTAGTGCCTGTTCCCCGAAGTAGAGGAAACAGGAAATAGTGAAGTATATAGTTCCAGCTCATGACCTGATAATTTTACCAATATATGTGTGTGTATGTGTGTCAATATGTGTGTGTCTTTCCTCACATTTTATAATTTTGGGTATGGCTTAAATCCAACATTGAGCAAGAAGGCATCCATTAAGCGTGATAGAACTCTCTTCCCCCCTCCTTTCTATATCCCGCCATATCATCCAAAAACTCATTCCAAATAGTTTTTCCAGTTGTCTAGAGTGGGTTTTGAGTGCATGTGGGCAGCTGAAGTGAGGAGAATTATCTATTACAGTTCCACTGGCAGAAGCAATGCCATCAGTGGAATGACAGTATAAGATATTATCCCATGAAACAATAAGAGCTGAAAAAAAGAGTCCTAGAGTATAGAGAAAGCATGAGTGTTTGTTTGAAATCTCTTTAATATATAATATTTATGTGCCATGTATATAGATATATATGTATATAGATGCAGAGAATATATTTGTGTGGGGAGGGGAGGAAAAGAGAGAGAGAGGAATGAAGATATATATATATATATATATATATATATATATATATATATGGTTTACTTCTGAACAAGCACACTGGTTTACAATTATTCACTCATATTCATAGGATATATATATATATAATTCATTCATATTCATAGGTTTTATATATACATACACAAAAATAAATAAAACCTATGAATATGAATGAATAATTGTAAACCAGTGTGCTTGTTCAGAAGATTAGACTTGGGAACATGCACACACACCACCTGTTACATTTACCACAAAATCTACTCATTTTCTGTGATCATATTTGTAGGGCTTTAAGAACAAACCCAAAAAGAAAGGTCACATCCAGCCTGACTTGATAGATGTTGATTTAATCAGAGGTAAGAACAGTGTGAATAATAGCCTTTGAATTTGTTGGTTGAAGTTCACATTTTTAAAAAGTGTTCTGGCTTGAGTTGGGGGAAAAGAACAGTACTAAATAGATTTCTTCTAATTCCTACCTGTGTTAATCATATGTACTTTCTAGGTTCTACATTTGCCAAAGCTAAACCTGAGATCCCTTGGACATCACTTACAAGGAAGGGCCTTGTTAGGGTTGTATTCTTCCCCCTTTTCAGCCGTTGGTGGATTCAAGTAACTTCCTGGCGTATTTTTACATGGCTGCTTATACTCTACCTCTTACAAGGTGAGTAGGGATTAAGATTATGTTGGAAAACCATAGGGGTTGTTTTAAATTAATCTGACCAATTGGATGCAAGCCAGAATGGTGTAGTGGTTTGAGCATTGGGCTACAGTTTTGGAGACCCTGTTTGATTCCGCACTCAGCCATGGAAACCCACTGGATGACCTTGGGCATGTCACATACTCTTAGCCCACAGAAAACTCCATGATAGGTTTGTGTTAGGGTCACCATGTGTCAGAAAGGATTGAAGGCACACAGCAGCAACAGTCATCACCAGTTGAATAGACTGCAACCATTAACTTGCTCCGGATTAAAAAAAATAGTAAGCAGCATGACTATCTTACACCATGAAATTTAAATCAGGACTCAAGTCTCACAAGAATTATTCTTTGCTTTTGTTGATTGGTGTGTCTGCACCTTGACAGTTTTTTAAAAAAAAGATACTTCGAAGAGAAGTTTGAACCTAGTGGAATCTGAAGAGTGCAGGATCCCTGTCTTTTTTCTGTAAGCTTTCTCTCCAAAACTTTATTAATTCCTCACTTCCTATTCTTTTAATGTGTCTTTTCCCTTGTGATTTTCCTTCTTTTTATCTTAGTTTGCTTCACTTTCCTCTTTGGCATCAAGAGAAGGGTACAGGTGAACTTGCTATACTTGGCCCAACAATTGTAGGGGCCTAGATTCATATTCCTAAAAAGAAAATCTCTAGCACTTGTAGCAAAAGAGATAAACGACAAAATGGTCAGGCAGCAGTCTAGCCAATTACTTTGTGAGAAATGAGCCATTCCTATCTTTCTGTGTTTTAGCTACTGAGAATCACAGCTGTGATTTACATTTAGAGAAGCCTATTCTGTACAGCCCTGTGGAAGTTTTTGGATTGCATTTCCCACCATCCGTCACTATTGGCTTTGCAGGCTAAGATTGATAGAAATGTTAGTTCAACACTTGGAAGGTCACTGATAGAGAAGAGTCAGCAGACATCTATCTGGAGAGAAATCCCTGGGTTCCTGATGCAGCTATTGTTTGATACTCCCAGAAAAAGAAGGATTTGTGTTCAGAGAAAACAATTAAGAAGTCCAGGATCTTAATGGAGTTGTGACGAAACAGTAACGTGTCCGCTCAAAAGCAGAAGGCAATAGGAAATATAGTTTTTTCTAGCAGAGTTTAAATTTCATGCACATAAACATAAAAAAACCTGCCCAACCAATGCAGGTGCAAATTATTAAGTCTATCATTAATATCTCCATATTGCAGATGAACCTTTTGGCTTGCATTGTAGTCAAGGATTACAACAGAGCCCAGTATTGTCATATGTGCGTTGTCTATTACAACTGAGAGGAAGGAATATATGACATCCTGCAGCGTGGTCTGGTGTCACCATCTGCGTCCTTTACCTTTTTTGTTTTTAGAAAAAGCAGTTGATGGGAGGTGGTTGTGAACTTAGCGAGTTCCTTTCTTGGCAAAAGTCATGGGGAGAACAGGGGAGATAGTGTGACTTATTTTGAGGCAGGCGTTACTTCTCGTATAACCACAAACAAACATATGTCAAAAGCACACAACTTTTTTATTCACAAAAAGTAGAAGGTGACTGCTTGATCTGTGCTGATGGCACTGCAGTACAGTGGGTCCTCATTATCTGCAGGGGTTTGGTGCCAGGATCTCTTGTGGATACCAACATCTGTCCTATTATATACACTGGTGTAGTAAAACCATGTCACTTATAAAATAGAAATTCAAAGAAAGTTTGCTTTTAGGATTTTTAAACAATATTTTCAAGTAATGGTTCATTGAATCCATGATACAGAATTAGTGGATACAGAGGACCAACTGTAGTCATGTGGTGTAAATAAATAATTATATGAAATGATCTTAGAATCTTAGTGCTTACTTTTTCACAATCTAATTCTGGTTCTCTGTAAGCGTGGGCATTTGAGCCTAAAAGTTTTTGATGGTCCTGTAAACCCTTCTGAAATACTATTGTACTAGGTTTATTACATGTTTATTAAGCTGAATTTTAATTGATGTTTTAATGTAAAGAAAAATATGGTATTGTTTTAGTGTCAGTATCAGTATGTAAATTGCCTGTATCTGAACCAGCTGTAGGTGAATGGTTGAAATAAATACATAAAACATACAGTAGTTGATGATGAAGTTATTTTTAATAAATAAATAAAATAAATAAATTCCAGCCTTTTCTATGTATTTTAGCATAACCTATGCAGTACAACATGGAATTTTTTAACACCAGCACTTTAGTACTTGAAGTGAAAGCTGCAGAGGAATTTGGACTCTTATGATATTGTTTCAACAGAAAATTAGTAACCTGAGGTACTCATTTGATAGGTTACTACTGATACCAAGCCTCTCAGATATTTATTGGTGTACAGTTAATTTTTTTAAAATAAATAAATAAAAGCAAAAGTCAATATTACTATAGAATAATTTGGCCCATGACTGATTTCTGTAGCTTGTCAAATGTGTGGTTGGATCAACAAATGTTCAAGGGACTTTACTGATCCCATTCACCTGGATATTTTACAATGAGGTATCACAATATGAAGTACTGTAATCTGATTGTTTCTCTGCTCAAAATTCAGGGCTTTTGGCACCTCTCAGTCAGTTCTTTCAAAGAAGCTGTTTTTGCTATCTGGGGGAATAGAGCCATATTAAAGTACAGATAAGTATTTCATGGATGCCTGACACGGAATATTCTCAGTCATATTACTGTTAAAAAATGCAGCACATATGACAGCCAAGCCCTAGACTATCATGTGGTATTGAATTAACTAGTCCTAGATGAGGAGATGTAATTATAGTTGCACTGTATTTATTCTACGACCGCTTTCTTTCTTCTTTTTATGTATGTGCATAATTTTTTCCTTAGCTTTATCAAAGAGAAATTATAATCCATATTACTAGAATAAAATGTTGTCTATTAGACCACTGATAGTCTTTCTTTTCCAGTTGTAGCAATTGTGTTGTACTACATGATGCCAGTTGTAAGTGCAAGTGAAATTATTGGACCATTGTGCCTTATGCTGCTGATGGGAACTGTACACTGTCAAATAGTATCTACTCAACTAACAAAGCCTTCAGGAATCAATGGGAGCAGTACTGGCCGAAGAAGGAGGTAAAAGAAAAATGTCAATAGCTTTTGGGTAGGAAGGGTGGATTCTCCTATATTTAGGTGCTTATTGAGACATATTGAGTCATCTTTAATGTACTCTTTCATTGCTATTTTCCCTGGGACTTTCTAGAGATCAAGAAGTTCTTTCTTCTTTCTGTTTGTCATCATCTCTTTGCGCTCCTGGTTTTTGTTTTTCTGGCAGACCATGGTGACGAAGTCTTAGAGGGATATAGCTGTTATTTCACCAGTGAAGCAATGAATGTGTATTTCTCTCCCTTTTATTAGAAGCAGTGTGGGCGATCAAGAGAGAAAATAAAATCTGCTATTTTGTGGCCCAGGAAAAGTACTGGATTGAGCAGTATAGAGCTAGAGACTGGGACCAAGTGGCATTGCCTCAGCTGTATGGATCACCTGGGAGGAAGCCCCTTTTCATAATTAATTATAAAAATCAAGTTATCCCCTCTCCCAACACCCAGCCTTCCCTAGGTTTATGGCATTTTTTTTCCATTTAACATACATTTCTTGTTCATATAGGGAATACTGCATGTCAAGGAATTTGGTTCAAGGAATTTGCTATGGGGGAGCTGGTCATGCTTATTATCAAACAATGATTTGTTGATGAAATGTCATTTTTTTTCTTATGTAGAAAAATACGCAAATTTGCAGGAGGTGATGGAAGCTCTACTTCTTCCTTTGACAAAATCATCAGAGTAGAGGAGTCCACAGAGTTGTCATCCCAGATTAGCAGCTTCTTTGACTCAGTGTTGCGCAGAAGGAACAGGGAGGGGTATGGTTGGTAATTTTGATTTATTCAGCAGCTATTTTTGCAAGTTCACAACAAATTATCCTGTTGCAAAAGGCTGTTATCAAAGTGTTCATTTCAGTTGTCTCTGTACAGTTAGACAGAGGGGTTGCCAAGAGCCTCTTAAGAACTTCTGAACTCTCAATTTTTTCAATCCCACCTCATTTTGATTTTTATCCCACTCTCCCTCCAAGTTGCTCAGGGCAGCAGAAATCTTTTCCCCTTGTAAACTCACAGCAACTCTGTGAAGCAGATTAACCTGTGGCAGTGAGAGTCCCAAGTCTAGCAACCAGTTTCAAAGCTGAGCAGGAGTTTGAATGTGCATCTCTCTTTTTAGAATTTAGGATTCTACCAGCTATACCACAGCAGCCTGATCTGCCTCTGGATAAAGCTGCTCTTGCCTTGTTTTTGTTTGTTCTTAGGGAAAGAATACACAAGGTGTTTTCAGGAGGACTGCAAAATGCAATTCCTGAATTCTCTCACAGCAGATTTTTAAAGATATAACTGTGTTAGTCTGTTTCAGCATAAAAAGTTATAAAGGAATCCTGTAGAACCTTTTAGACGAATGGAGAAAAAGAAATTCTTAACATAAGCTTTCATGAACTGTAGTCTAGTACATCGGATGCCTCAGAAGCATGTGATGATGAAGTCAACATGTTTTTTTCAGTTTGACAGAGAAATCAATCTGTTTTGCTTATTTATCCTGAGAATCCATGTTTGAGTACAGTATATTTTCTTTTGATGCAATTATGTGTGGCCTTCTTCCTCTACCATCATTCAGGGTTTGAAACTTGTACATTTGTAGTAAGCTCCCTAATAACAAGCAAACAAAGAAACAGCAAGCAGATGCAGATTAATTCTTTTATAAGTTTGATAGGATGAAGCTATGGAGAATTCTGTAGGTTCTCACCTATTTTTTTAAAAGTACACAGAGGAAAGACATGCAACCTGTTAACATTTCTTTCCTTAGGGTGAAAAGGGGGAAACGAGTAGCTGATAAAGGGACTGAGACAGAAAACAGCAGTGGTACTAAGCGGAGGACTTCCAGATCTGAGCATAGTTTGCAACGGCCCAAGGAATCTGGAACAGTATTAAGTGTAGAAAAAAGCCAGGTGAGCTCTGGGCTTGATTTTTGGTTTACCAAATGGAAATGTCAGGTCTGTTCTGTATGAAGCCAGTCTCTTGTCTGTCCTTACCTTCAGGAAGGTGTGGAATATAAGTTCTGTGTCTGCTGGAATACATTATTAATGTTATTAAGTGATTTATTTAATCAGAAATCATATGAGGTGCAAAGGAGTTTCAGTTTTGGCTGCACAAAAGATCATTAACCACACAAATTCTTAATTTGTTCCCACATTTCATATTGAGACTTCATATTGAAGTTTTCCTCAACCCTTTTGAGCGTTGGTAGTGTTGTTCTTACTGTTGTTGTCATCATCATCATCATCTGTAATAGAAGTAGTAATAGTTGTTGTTATGTAATTAACTTTTTTCCTTACTTTTCTTCAGTGAGTTTATGGTGACACACATATTCCCTTTTAGACCAGCTGTGTGAATGAAGCTAAGTCAAAAAAACTCACATTATGCCACATCACACTTGCTCTTGTTCTTAAATAAAGAAATATGGATTTTGTGGGGGGAAAATAGGTAGGACAAGTCTGACAACCCAGATATTTGCTTGACAATCTCAAGAAGGCTTTGTTGCTTTGGAGAAGGTTCTGTTAATGCTGCAGGTTCTTTTATTTTTGCTGAAACTGTAAAGCTTTGTAATTTTTTTCTCAATACATTTGTGAGACTGTTTTGTTATTTCAGTTTGCTTGTACTGCTGTAAAGCGATTTTCTACTGATCGGTTGCTATAGTGGAAACAGATTGTATGAATATAAATGGTTCCATCTGCTTGATGCTGAGTAGCTTTAATTTTGACTGCTGTTCTTTCAGATTAGTACCAGACGCTCTGGCATCTCTGAAGAACTGTCTAGTGAGGAGGAAGCAGATGCAGCAGGTCAGAGAATTTTGCTGCGCAGGAGTGTGGAAGGTGCACCTATTGTCAATGAAAATGAAAATCAGAGCAGGAAGTCTTCGGTTGGTTCTGTGCCTGTTCCCACCAACCAGTCAGTATCACAGGTAAGGGTATGATTTATTGTCAGAGTCTTTATCCTACGGATGGAGTTACTCCACTGTCCCTCAGGCACAACTGGGATGTCACTTTTACTGAAGATCAGTAAGAAAAGAAGGTGTTATTGAATGTAAAGCCCTTAGTATTTCACCTCTAACTGGGGGAAAACTGATGATCTCTCTCTCTCTCTCTGTCTCTGGGCAAAATACAATAGGATTTCTCTTCTGACATTTGGGGAGTGGCTTCGGCCATTGAGTTGGAGGGATCATTCCCCCCACCCCCACAGCAGTTGGCATGTTGTTTTGTAATCAGAGCTTCCTTCTGTCTCTGCAGTCAGCCTGCTCAAAATTTTTTCTCTCTTGATTTGCACACTTCACTTTGTTCCTCAACACCTAATACTGCAGACAGAATGTATATAAAATATATCTTATAAAACTATAAAGAATATTTTTAAGTTAGATATCATGACTAGTAAGAAATCATCTCTGCAATTTTATACATATATATGTGTGCTAATTTAATAAATATGTGTAAATGCAATATTTCTTAGAAAGCTGCATGTAGTATTATAGACCTTAGGGGTCATATCTAATTCAATAAGACATCTTCTACGTGTAGTTTTATATGTAATAAGTATGTGTTGACCTTAATACATAATAAGTATGTGCTGACCTTGTCAGTCTTTTGTAAACTTTGCATAAATAAAACAATCCTTGTTTAACCACAGGTAGATATATGTTTACCTATTTACTAAATTACTGTTTAAATGTTTGCTGATTTATTAAATTAATTTCCAGATATTTGATCTGGGGCAAATAAAATATGGTGAAACAAATTATTTCTGACAAATTAAATTGCCATTTGGTGAACAGGTGGGTTAACGAAACAATAATTTTAAAAAGCCAGAATAGACCTGCAGGAATTAGTGGTACCTGGAAACAAACTGAATTGTGGCAATTTGGAATTGGTAAGAATTTTAAGCAGCTTCTTCTGGTAATGTTTAATTGAATTGAATTATGTTTGTTTTTTAGATAGAATGCAGTGCAGTTATAGGGCTAAATCCAGTTAGTCCTACCTAGAGTAGACACATTAAAATAATTAGGCTACATTATTTGTGACTTAACAAGTCATATTCATTGCATTGTGTCTATATTGAGCCTATAATATATAGGTATAAATAGAATTCTGAGAGGAGAGTCCAACATACAGAAGATGACATCATTTTTTAAGTAAAAAATACAGGTTGTAATAATGTGAAGTACAGTTGCTTTGTTCCAGAATTGGACCAGAACAGCATGAAGAGATTTATTTAAAGTACATAAAAATAAGAATTTTAGGCAAAAGAAGAAAGATTAAGGAGAAGATAAAAATGACTATGTTATGGAAGTTCATTTCAGGGAAATTCATTTCCTTAAAGCATGCATAAGAGCACTTCACAACATCTTGGGTAATACCCTCATGTGCCAGTTTTCAGGGCAGGAGTTTATTCTATTCAGCCTTGATAGCTAGACATGTTCATTGTATTCTCCCTCCACTACCTTTTCAACTGCTTAACTTTCTGAACTTATAACCACTTGCATTCTTTCTGTCTTATCTGCTTTAACTCTCTTGAATTTGTCAATTTCTTCACTTCCCATTCTCCCACACAAAAACAAAGATGAGCTTTACCTCTCTCTTTCTGTCTCTCCCTCTTTGTGTTGAAAATGGAGGCAGAGAACAGATTTAGCTGAAAAGAAAAGATGTAGCTGCTATATCAAGAATTGAGAAACTTGGTTTTTGCAGCTTCCCCAAGAGTTTATTTAAAGAACAAAAAAAAAAAAAAAGAAAGAAAGAAAAGAAAGAATTTTAGGCATAAAAAGAAGGATTAAGAAGAAGATTAAAATGACAGTCCTGTTGAAGCTCAGGGGGATGTTATCTATGATTGGATTGCTATAAATGCCACTTCTCTAAAATCTATTTTTTAAGCACAATGAATTGCTTCTGGCTGGAGCAAATGACTACTGGAAAACCATTTAGAAGACAGGCTTGTCCTTATCCTGTTGCCTCAAATCATTTACATAGGAAGTAGGACAATAAAGGGAAGGTGAGGATCTCCGCAGTAGTTCAGAGCTTGTTGCTCATAAGAACATCAGAAGCTGGCTTATACTTAGACCAATGGTGAACCTAGCCCAGTACTGCAACTCTGACTGGTTTCAGTGGCTCTTCCAGGATGTCAGGCAGGATTCTTTCCAGACTCTACCTGAAGATGCCTGGAATTCCTCATCCCCCCCCCCCACAAGTACTAACCAGGCTTTGATCCAATTATCCTGAGAAATCAGTCAGGATTGGCTGTGTTCAGGGTAATATGGTTGTTCATAGGTTTAACTCTGGTTGTCTGTTTAGACAGTTACTGTGGCCTCTGTACTTTCATGAGGGTTTGGGGCGCAGAACCGTTGTGAAAGTGGAAAAACCATGAATAACTTCCTACCACGATCCCCCTCCCACTCCCTTCCAGGACTCCTCACTCCCACTTCCTTGCCTTTGGTGTGCTGGAGCCAGGAGGGGAGAAGGAACGCTTGTGCAAGTTTCCCCCTCATATTGCCTTGGTATGTTCTCAGTGCTGGGACCAGAAGCCAGGGAATGGGAGGGGGAGCTCCAGAGGGGAGAAGAAAGGCTTGCAGAGTCTTCTCCCCTCCATTCCCTTGTCTATTGCTTTGGCGTGAATTCTCAATGCTGGGACCAGAGGCAAGGAAATAGAAGGGGGAGCTCTGGAGGAAAGAAGGAAGGTGTGTGTGTGCCTCCCCACCTCTTAGTCTCTTATCCTTTCTCTGGGTGCTTGTCTTGCTTTTTCATGCCTGGCAAAATACAAGGGAATGGGAGGAGGAGATTGCAGGGCAGGGAGGGACATGTGTGCCTATAAATAATCAAATTAGCAAAGGTCAAACCCGCAAATGTGGAGGAAGGATTGTATACTAAATTATCAGTCATGTATCAAGAGTTTACATGCAGACAAGTGATGGTAAAGCCTCATTTGAAATAAATGAACTGTTTAGAAATGTATAATAAAAAGGTAAAAATATAGATGACTCTTTCTTTCTTTCAGTCTGTCTGATAGCATCTTAATGATAGACAGAGGAAACGGGTGATAAATAGTGTATGAAGGGGTTGCAAGACTTTATTGTAGAAGATTGGCAATGGAAGGTTGACAAACAGGTTTGAGCCTTGTACAGCATTAAATCTATGGCTGATTGTGAAGAGACTATTCCATTTGTAATACAGCACAAACCTAAGTCTAGGTTTCTCATATTTTAAAGTTCTGAAAACACTTTTTGTTGTTTGAGACAGGTCAAAGAGGTTGTGAAATCTATGCAAGATTCTGACAGCATAGCCGAATCAGAACTTGAGACAACAATTCATGAGGTATTCAAAATTACAGATTATTACAGTAAGTCATGTGAAGTGAAAATTCTGGAAAAAGGTGGTCATATTGTTGCTGTTTTGAAATCAGAAATTCACTTAATCTTTCTGTGAGAAAGTTGTTGCTTTGATGACACTTTTCTCATAAAGTACTGTGTGTGAGTATGTATATGTGGCTTCGAGTTGACTATTGACTTATGGTGACCCCATGATAGAGTTTTCTTAGGCAAGAAATACTCAGAGGTGATTTTGCCAGTTCCTTTCTCTGAAATACAGTCTACAGTACCTGGTATTAGTTGACATTCTCCCATCTGAGTAGTAACCACTCTACTTAGCTTCCAAGATCAGATGGGATTTGGTGCCTTTCTGGTATTTAGGCAGATTATAAAGTATTAGCCTCCTGATTTGTAACAGTAATTGCAAAGATTGCAGTAGAAGAGGAATTGTATGGGATCTGCTCCCAGCTGAAAATGGACTTCTTGCTCATTGTTTGTGCTTTGTATTGCCTAAAAAGAAGACTTACTAACCAGTTCAAAGTAAAAGGAGAGGGGATGAATATGTACTATTTGGCAGATGTTTTGTCTTGTTTGCTAAATAACCTTGATAATATTTGTGTATAACCCAGTTTTTGTCATTCTTTGTAAGGCAACACACACACAGGTATGGTCTGTAGAAAAGATAGGAGGAGGGCATACTTTTGTTGAGTAATTAAAATGTTCTTTTGCAATATAAGTATATTGCAAATATGTACCTCCTATTTGGTACATATAGCCAATTTATTATTTTAGCCCTACAATATATTATAGCATAGGTTTAATTTTTGCAAGAGGTTCTATACAGAAAGCACAGCATTTCATATCTCATAAGAAATTCTGATTTAAAATATGTTGGGAAAGCAGGAGTGGAAATGGGGCATTTTTGTTGAGTTTTGTTTTAGTTTAACTTTCCACAATGGTTGTCTCCTGCTTTTAGTTTTGAAAATTTTCAGTTACATTACAGCCACTCTACTGATGCAGTTCACATGCCAAGGGATCTCCCCACTCCCTACCTACTGGAAACCTTTCTTCACACATTTATCTGTTGTGGTAAAACAAGCAATTTTTTTTCTTTCTAGAACCAAAATCTCTTTGTTAAAAAATGATCTTTATACTTCTGGACAAAATCCTCTCATCCACACATGATAGGTCATTAATAATGATTTTACTTGTATAATAGAGTTCTGATGATTTTTGTGAAATCAGAAGGCCAGTGCATAACATGATTAATGTAACTGTAAATTTGTCTGTTGAAAAATTAATTTAGATTGCACTTCTTGTTTTTACTGGCCTCTAGGACAACTAGCTGAGGTGTGGCGGTCAGACAGACTGAACCTTGGAGTGTTACTCCCCCCTATATTTCTCCCAACTTCTGAACTTTTTTTAAAAAAATGTTAAAATACTGCCTTGTAATGATTTTTAAGCTCAGGATAGGTCTTGGAAGTCCATTTTTGTTTTTTGAATGAAAGAATAGGTGTGACATACCATCAGACACTCTGGTTTATGATGGGAAAGTAGGGGGCCATTTTAACAACAACAATGACACCTCCAGCCCAATTTTCTTGGGTACAGTGAAGAAACGTTGGGGGTCAACATTTGGCCTGATGGCTGCTTTTTACCCTACCCCAGGGTCCCACATTACATATTTTGCTATTATTAGATCAGTAAAATAGTTTGAAAAATATGTGATTACTGGAAAGTATTAAGTAGAGTCTAGGAGAACCACAACAATACAATTGAAATGATAGTACTGGCAGCCTTTCTCCAGTATACTGTTTATAGCACTTGTTTGCCTTTAGCACGGCATTCATTATGAGTACATTGGTGTTTTTTTCTGTTTTTTTTTCTAGTTCACAAACCATACAAAGTTTAGGGTGCCAATAGAAATGTGTATCAGACAATTCCAGATTGTAAAGGAAGACTGTGAGAGTACATTTAGTGAGTACATTTCCCATGTTAGGAGTAGACATAGACTTCAATTAGCTTGCACTGTTGCAGCTAAAACTAAAGAATTTTATATGGACAGTCAGGACCTCATTGAAGTTTGCAGGAATTTCAGCTAAATCAGGACTGCAAGAAGATTAAGTTGAACTTTTTCTTACAGGAGTCCAAACCCTTTTATAGTAGTGGATCTCGGAGTGGCAGTGTGTCCCACAGAGATTCAGAAAGCACCCGCCATGACTCTGAGACGGAGGATATGCTATGGGATGACCTGCTTCATGGGCCTGAGTGCCGCTCCTCTTACACCAGTGACAGTGAGGAAGCCAAAGGAAAGGATGCTAAAGGAAACAAAAGAGATCTGAAGGAGGATGTTTTCCAGCAGGTTTGTGACATGCAAAGCTTCTGTGTTGTTTGTGGCTGTGAATTAAATGAAACCCTATCTACAAGATGCTAAGAAGTTGTTGTTTTTCCACCTGTAAACCATTTGTCAGAAATTTTTGTACAGTTATGTCATTTCACTATGTAATTTATCTGGATGTATTAACACTCAGTGAGAGGCACAACTATACTCTGATAGATCATCTCAGGGCTGGTCATAAGCAGATTCAAGGAAAGTGAGTGTTATTAGAGGGATCTTAGTGTATGCCTGTGGTCTCCCTACTACCTGAGTAGTAGCAATGGCTTAAGAGTTTTGTAAAGAAGTTCTTGATCTATCCCAAACTTTTTAACAAAGGGCTCCACTCAAAGAGTAACTGTGGTATTTGTCACTGCTTACATTAGAGACAGTGATTGAGATATTGCATTGTTATATAGCTATGATGACAGAGCTCCTCTGCTGTAGCTACTTCAGCTGATTGCAGCTCCTCTGCTAGGAACCAACCTCTTAAGTCAGGCAGCACTTCAACCAAAGTGTTACTGAGGCACTGCAGACTGAAGTACTGCTTGTATCAATGCACCTGTGATCAAGAGAAGTGCTGCAGTCATTTCCCACCATCCTGATCTGTAGCACCTTAGAAACCCTTAGAAACCCTTCAGCTGGGGTGCTGCCTGAGGTAGGTTTTTGTGCTCATGTTTATTAGCACCCATAAACACAAATCCCCAAAGTTTCAAGATTGTACATTCAGCTTACAATCTTGTAAATAATGAATGGCCAATATCTAATCTGTAACATGGCATTAGCCCAGATTGTGGGTGGTGGTCTTATAATAAAAGTGCTATTGTGAATGAAAGTGTACTGACCATGGAGAAACATGTGCACATATTGTACAAAATGATTATGTGGAAAGCTCTTAAACACCTTAATAAGGAGACAAGATAAATGCTTTGGTCCATGAGGAGTACATCTTATTCTTGTCAGATCTTTTTTTCTTTTCTTTTTTCTTTTTACCATAAGATTTTGTACAATATGACTTGAGCTTCAACAGCCTGACGTGAAAGATACACTTGAACAGAGGAATTAAGCAACAGAGTTTATGTCCTTCCAGAGAAAATTTTACTTTTGGTTACCCAAATGATTATTTCATCTATACAGTTTAGGAAGTTACTTTAATGTTGCTGTTGTTAAACAATTGGGTGTCAAGAGTATTTGTTAACGTCCCACAAATTATCCAGGGATCTACCCTTAGACTCTGGTCTTCTTCTTCCCATCTCTTCTTTAGGTTATGCCTTCAAGAAAAAATAATCTGCTGATGGTCTTGGAATCATCTAGCACTTTAATCTGCAAGATGAGAATAGGCTGTATGTCATTATAGATAGTATGGCACTCACAGTGCCCAACAGGGATAGAGGCTTGGACCTATCGTGGTAATGATGCTTATTCAAATAGGATTCATCTCTTGGCAGTATATGCTGTTAGTGGCAAAGTTCTTGCCAACATACCATTTAAAGTAGCTACAAGTAAAGTAGTTATTTCTCTCCATTTTGGAGACAGATTTTTCAGAATGTGGCTCAAAGATGTGCTTTCTTCCTCAGAATCACTTATTCTGGCTGCAGAACACAAGTCCTGCCTCCACCAAAGTGAGTGCTCTCATTTGGGAGGGGAATGAGTGCAAGAAAGTGGACATGTCTGTGCTGGAAATTAGTGGAATAATCATGAGCAGGGTAAGTTGTACACATTAAAGGAAAAATGATGGGTTTTCTGTATATCTTGGAGCAAGTAGAATAATATACTACAATCCTATATAAGGTTTGGAGAAGATGTGGCTCTCCAAATGTTAGATTGCCACTTTTGTGACCCCCCCCCCAGTCAGGAAAACAAATCAAGAGGGAGAAATGGAAATTTAGGCCAACAACATCTGGAGGGCCACATGATCACCATTTCTGTTATGCAGGGAGAAGGAAAAGTTGTTAGTGTCTACTGTATCTCAGCACATTCTTCCTGAAGCATGTCAGGTAAAGTGTGAAATAGAAAACTCATGTTTAATTTTGAGAACCTGAAATTTGGTAGCGTTCTCTGTGTGGCAGTAAATTTGGCACACATCACCCATATCGGAATGAAATCTTCAGGAACCCAAGTAAATGTATCATCTCTAAAAATGCAGTTTCTGCCTTCCACTGCATTATTTTTTGAACTTCTATTCATAGGCAATATGCTTCATAACAGAATGTACAAAATTAAATTTTTCCATCAGTCCGAATAATTTTGCTTTTTCCCCCCTAATCAATAGGTCAATGCTTATCAACAAGGAGCTGGTTATCAGTGGCTGGGAAATATTGTTACAGTTGGTTTAGCGTTTCTTCCTTTCCTTTATCGGCTCTTCCACTCAAAGACACTGGAACAGCTGTGGTCCCTTTCTATAAAAGAACTTTTATATATCTTCTGTGGGGCTCCCACAATACCCCCAGTTGTTATCCTTGCCATTATCATCTTTCTTGAGCGCCTGTGCCTCACCTGGATGTTTTTCTTCATGATGTGTGTTGCCGAGAGAACGTATAAACAGGTTAGTCTAAACAGTCAGAAACAAATGGGACGTCATTATGCTTCAAGTTTCATCATTGCTTACTTTGTAATTTTATGTTTTGCAGTACTGTTGTTCCTATTCTAGAGAAATGTATAATGAAAAATATATGATTTTTGTCTGTTAATGTGACTTCAGGGCTTTTAAAATATGATAAAAGGAAAATCTGGGGATGATTATCAACTGATAGCAATGAGCAGCTGGCCATGATTGATGCTGATTATTCTTTTGCAGCGATTTTTGTTTGCTAAACTTTTTAGCCATATTACATCTGCTCGGAAAGCCAGAAAGTATGAAATCCCACACTTCAGGCTCAAGAAGGTGGAAAATATTAAGATATGGTTATCACTTCGCTCATACCTAAAGGTGAGTCCTTGCAGACTTTTGACACTTCAGCCTAAAGAGAAGCTTCAAAGTAGAAATAGGGCTGTGTGCCATGGCAGACAACATTTAGGATGCAAGCTATTGCAGGCATCTCTCTTGCTCTCTGTAGTCCTTTCCTGTGTGTTCTGCAGCTTCTGTTTTCTAATTCAGCATGTTTATTTTGGCAGAGGCGAGGTCCACAACGGTCTGTTGATGTGGTTGTGTCTTCCATCTTCTTACTGGCTCTTTCTATTGCTTTCATATGCTGTGCACAGGTGAGATTTCTTTATTTTTCACAGTTAGGCAGAATCAGGTATTTGCCTCAGCTGAGGCAGTATGTATGCAAGGAGAGTTCTGAGTTTTCAAATGGAGAAGGGAGGTTGTTTGAGAATCTCCAAGCAGAAATCATCCTATTTTTTTTTAAAAAAAGTATTAGATTTCTAGACCAATTTTTACCTGACTTTGATACATTTCCCATACAGGATGCAGTTTTTATAGCAGAAATACTTGTTTCAATTAGCTTCCTCTGTGGAAAGTGACATGCTATTGCACTGGTGTCCAGCTGTCTGCTGAGATGCTCTTTGATATATTCTGGCAAGTGACAGGTTGCTTTTGGGTGATTTGTGCATTTTTTGTCTTACAGAGGAATGTAATTCATGGTGCTGCCCCACAATAGGGAAGCAGCTAGTTCTTCTTAAAATATATGTATTTTTCAAACTTGTGACCCTGTTGAAAAGGTGGCATCTAGAGTCTTTTACAGTAAAATCAGCCTGTTGCTTTCTTTATATTCTTTTATGTCACTACTGTTTCTTCCCTGGTCAGGTCATCTTGAGTCAAAGTTGATTCCCAGATGTGGTTAATTTATTAATTTAATTTAATTTAAATCCCACCTTTCTCCCAGAATGGGATCCAAGGCAGCATACGATACTTTAAAAGCACAGTACAATTTAAAAGCTCTTAGTACAAAAGTTAAAACACAAACTAAATTTCTATTTTAAAAAACTACGTTATAAACAAGTTAAAAACAGCATTTAATAAGCACTTAAAATGTAATAAAATAAAAATCTTACTTCCCCATTAAAAGGTCTATCTTGTGCAACATACTAAAAACCAAACATCTCCCTAAATAAAAAGGTTTGTACCTGCCGGTGGAAAGGCAGCAGGAGTGAGAGACATACCAGCTTCTGTATTTAATACAGGATCAATCTGGAAAGGCCATAGCTAATGGCATCAACTGCTTTTCCTATAGTTTAGGTTTCTATTCGATGGTTGGGGGGGGGCTGGAAATGGTTACCTAGTGCAAGCAGAAATTCACAGTCTCCAGGGGCCTAGAAAATCATGTTGCAATGTATGGTTAGTATTTCTGAGAATCACGATATGTTGTAGTTGTTTTTCAACTGGAATTGTTTGGAGGTGAAACTAGACATTACAAAATAACAAATATTTGCATGAGAGAACTGAAACATTGAAGGGACATTTAGCTGTTTTCACACCCTCTGAGTCTCCTCTGCATATGCTTGGCCCAGGCAAGGGGAAAAACAATCTATAAAGATCTAGGCAGAGGGTTTTTTTTTTTTGTGGGGGGGGGAGACATGGGAGGCACGGTTATCAGGGCAAGGGAGCCTATGTTTTCAGAGTAAAGAGGAACATTCCAGTCTGTTTGCTGATTTTGTCATGTTGTTTTTCATAGGTTTTAAAAGGTCACAAGACATTCTTGAATGCTGCTTACAACTGGGAATTTCTAATCTGGGAAACAGCCTTGCTCCTCTTCTTGTTGCGTTTGGCATCCCTAGGCTCTGAAACCAACAAGAAATACAGTAATATTTCAATTCTGCTCACTGAGCAGGTATTCTGCATAACATGTACTCTCCTTGTGACATTCTTTTCTGTTTGAAAAATAAGCCAACACTGAAAAGTTAGCCAGTTCTATATAACTTTTTGCCTGTATTAGTTTGCCATTTATGCCTGAAGGTATTAATATATTGGCTTTTAGAGACCCTCTGTACACTTCACTAGGGGATGTTCTGAGAAATGTGTGTGCATGTATTTCAAGTCGTTCCATGCAAGGATGATGACTTAATCTAAATACATACTGTGTCTGTATTTTACTATTTTCATCTTATCACAAGATAATAACCTATTATTATGAGTTTTTGTATTTATTTATAGTGTTTTACATTATTCTTTTTATGTCATCTTATTATATGTATCATATTTTGTCATATCTTACCTCATTTTACTCCATTGTATGTTAGTTACTCATTTTACTGTATTTTTTAACATTTGATGTTATATCTTTTGATACGGTCAACTGACTACTCAATAAATTTATACTGTACTATACTGTATTTAAAGTTAGTATTGAAGAACAGGTTTATTTTTGAATCAGATGTTCAGCATTGTTTAAAATCAAAAGTCTACAGTTTTAATGTGCAAATATGAGTTTTTGTAACAAAATTCAAGGTTACATTTTCATCTTTTTTTTAAAAAAATCAAATTCTTAATCCATGTGAATGCAAATTAACTAGAGCATGTATGTTTGATGAAAACTGAAGCCAGAGAGAGGCTAGCTTAATGCACTCCTTTATCATTTAAAGAATGTATTAAGGTCTCACTTAACTACTTTTTCTTCATGCCTCCATCTTCCAGCTACTGTTTTACTCCTTAAAAAAACAACAAAAAAACAACAGAGCCTTGGTACATTGTTTCTCATATACTTTGACCTACAGAAGTTGCATTTTCTCCCTTTTGGTACTAAGTATGAGAAGAAAATAGTTTTTATGTATTTATATCTTTAGCTGTTTGAGATGTAAAAAAAAAGCTGTTTGCATCTCAGTGCCCCTTCTAGGGGGTCATCTTTCAGCTGTTTTGTGTATGGGTCAAGGAGAAGAACTTTGTTGGTTTGAAAAGGCAAGTATTGAGCTGTTTCACTTAATGTTTTCTACAGGCTGAATTAGTGCTGGCTCTGCAGAAGGATAAAAGAAAGCTGATTGTGTCACAGTTGAGCACAGTAACTGCTGGTCTTCATCATTACAGGCCTGGCTGGGATTACCATGGGATTTTAATAAACTGCTTTAAAAATCTGTTACAGATTAATTTATACCTAAAGATGGAAAAAAAGCCAACCAAAAAAGAACAGCTCACACTAGTGAACAATGTCCTAAAACTCTCTACAAAACTCTTGAAGGTGAGTGGGTAAGGGCTGTGCTGCTGCTATTTACCTATTAATATGCCATTGCCTGGTATATAGCTTATTAGTAGCTGAAAGGCTGTTTCACAATTCCCTTATTATATGGAGACAGAAAGAAGATTGCCATATTTAAGTTTCTTTTCTTTTTGCAGGAGTTAGACACGCCGTTTAGACTGTATGGTTTGACAATGAATCCTTTAATCTACAACATAACACGAGTGGTGATCTTGTCTGCTGTCTCTGGTGTCATAAGTGATCTGCTAGGATTCAATATCAGAGTAAGTGTCAACTTCATCTGTGAGGTGCTGCTTCAGCTGCTGTTTCTTCCTCTACTGTGACTGTAGAATAGCCAAGTGGTATGCTGTTTCTCACTGTAAAAGCAATTTGGTTTCAAGATCCAAGAATGTCATTTTCAAAGAGTTTTAAGCCTTTAGGACCTTCTGAGTTGCTTTTTCAAAATTACCCAAAAGTGCTTTTTTGGACATGATTTCTATGCAGGAGCACCTCACCTGTCATACCCCTTTTTGATTAGAAGCCTACTGTTAGTCTTGCTTTTAGAAGTGCAAGTTTTCCACTTGACACAGATGACGTGGACATAATTCTCTACTGTGTGTGCAGTTTTGAAATAACTGAGGAACTTACCACAAAATGGACTAGTATGACTCTGTCCTAGATTGGGTGGTAAGTTGCACAGTTTTCACCAATCCATTCTCCCCTTAAACAAGCTTAGTGTGACTGAATCTCCTATGTCAAGTTGAATGGTAACTATGCTCATTTAATCTTTCAGCTTTGGAAAATCAAACCATGACAAAAGGAGAGAGAAGCTAGACTTCCTGTCTGAAGCACACGAATCATCAGCAGTGCTGCAGACTTGGTATAACAGTTGAAGATTAATTTCTTCTATATATAAACAAGATATATGCTAGTCCTCAACAGCAACATAGGTCTCATCCATTCTTCAAACATTCTTACAAGAGTTCAGAATAAATTGCTTTATTCCTGGTAAGATCATGGCTTGAAGAGATGATTAAAGAAACTCTAGGAAATGAGCTTTGTTAAGCTGAAAGCTCTTAATGGAGCAAACTTGCAACTCCAGTGCAGTAGTATGAAATCTTGTTCAGCAGCATTTTTTTCAATGAACAACAAAAGCCAGTTTTTTTTCTGGTTTATTAGTCATCTAGCTGTAATGCTTGCTACAAGCAGGTTGAATAGTACAGTATTTTAATGGGGTGGCCGAGCTATTTGATGTGCACATTCTGAGTTTAGACAAGTGGTTGTTTCTGCCACAATCATCCTTTTGGCAGTTGCTATTGACCTACTTTAAATTTTTCCAAGTTTCTCTGATGAAAAGATTTTTCTTGAATAGCACCAGGCTTAGCAACAGTTGATTTAAAAGAGGGGGAAAATGAAAGCTATCTCCACAAACTGAGGATATCCTCTTCAGGCATTTGGCAGTTAAGGCTTCAGTTGCTTAGTAACGCACAAACAGCACCAGAAGGTGGCTTACTGTAGGCCTGCTACACATGAGAGATGATAGGATTTTTTTTTTTTGTAACTAGCATTTTCCAAATAACTCATGTGAACTCTGACCAGTATATGAACAAGCAAAGCAGTCTCTCTATGAAAGAACACAGCAATGTTTATATGCTACCATAGAGAGTGAGCAGATGTTTTACACCATTAGAGAATGATTGGAAAGCCAAATTTCTGCTGGGACACACTGTACCACCCGGCAGTAAGCTTCACGGAAGCTGAACTGGCCCTGAGGGTTCCCCTACCATAGTGGTCTGCTGATGAAGCATTTTCCCACAGAGGCCTTCAAATATAGTACAAGTATTAAGACTGTGTGCACATGAAGTTGTGCTAGAGAAGTAATCCCCAAGGGTGAGAACAATATCTGTTGCTGTGCATGTACATTTCAAATGGATGGCAGCTTCCAAATGTGTGTACAATCAGTAAACCCACAAGTAGCTAGGAATTTTGTCCCCAAGGCTATAAAAGAAATGTGTGAAAGAGTATCCTGGAGACTGTGGGGTGTCACAGAATGGTTGGTTACTATCCTCTGTATAGATGCAATGGTTTTACTAGTTTCTTTAAACACTGCACTTGTGGCGTTTTTAAAAATTTTTTATACACAGCTTCTAAAAGCATACAATATTTTATACAAAATTATTGTTTGTATACTTGCAACCTGATGGAGGAACATATGGCAGTATGTAAATGTTAGTAGTGTGGATGAATAAAAACAGTCTGGGGGAACAATAGATTGTTCATGTTTTGCTGTGTTCTTTTCAGATGTTCTGTTTTCCTACAACTGCTGATGATAGGGGGAGGACAGGCTGCATACATGCAGGACTGAAAATGGGCTGAATATGTACAGGACTGATCTGCACACTGACAAACAATGTACATCTTATCCTAAAGTAGTGACAGAAGAGAAATCATAGCCCTGCATAGATCTGTCTAAACAAGAGACACAGATGTTGATAGGGTGTATACGGCCATACACATGGGCCTGATCTCCAACATTCCTACATCCAGTCTGGAGGGAACTGCTACACCTATTCAAGTGGATGTGAAGTTGTGCCCTTCAGGCTTCACTGCTGAATGTGAGATATTGAGGGCAGGACTGATGTGCATGGCCCTGTGGCATTACCTACATTGATACACACGGTTTTTAGTGTAACATCTGGACATGGCTTGACTCTTTAAGTATTCTGATGTGAATAGGAGTATGAGAATTGCTACTGAACTTAACTTTTCAGCACTTGGGAGCTTAACTGTGATCATCCTTCAGTTCATGAGTCCTTAGATCCAGCCCCTTTTCTGTATGTAGAACACCAAGAGGAGTTATGTCTTTTAGAATCTATTTAAATTACAGTAATCCAGAGGCCATGAACTAGAGTCTCTTTTTAATGTTATCTATATAAAAAATAATGAGCGATTTACAGGTCTCTTTCTAATCAGAACCTCTGAAGTATATATAAAGGTGCTGTACAATATATAAACATTTACATCCAGTACAACCATAGGTTTCTCAACATTCCAAGGCCACATTGCTAAGTCATTTTATGCAGTTGAGTACAGGTACAAAGTCTCTGGATAGGAGGGCTCACATCAAACAGAGGACAACAAATCAGGTCACACCATTAAATGGCTGAATAGTATCTGGATAAAGGGTATTTGCTGAATAATGGGGAAAAAACCTTTACAGTTTTACTAAGTCATCTTGATATTTCTGCAATTTTCATTCAACACTATTCAGTGACAGTGTAGACAGTCTTATTCATGATATTTGTCAATGTATTAATCTACACAGGCTAACTCAAATGTTAAATATTTTCACAGTAATGTTCTACATATTTGCACATACTTTCTACAGCAACTTTGAGTTCTTAAATGAGAAGCAGAGAGAAATGGCAAATGATACACTTCAAAAAATGATTTTCAGATGATAGATAATTCAACCAGATGGTATTTTTAAAAACAGTTGTTTCTCCTGCCCAGAACTGGTTTTGTCTTAGCTTCACTCCAGACAAGTATGCAGGAAAACAGTCCAAGAGATACACTGATATTTAACTTCTAAAATGGAATTCCTCTGAATTGTACCACAAGTTGTTTTCAAAACTCAAGGGAATTAGCAACATTTGATCATTGTAGGGGTAGAACACTCACATTTTAGAAAACTAAAAAGTTCACAGGCTCATGTTGATTTGTAGGGAACTTTCTAGTAGTTCACAGCCAATATGTGTAAGTCTTGCACAGATTTTTAAAAAGGTGAACAGATGTTTCAGCATGGATTAAATGAGCATCATCACACCAGTATATCGTCCTGGCTGCTGTATGAATAGGTATTTATAGAGTAACAGACAATCTTGAACTCTTCAACTTTTCTACTTTTCTGTGACATCTGCAGGCCAGCAGGCAGCCTATTCAAGTTCTGCTTCCAGGTTCCCTAAACGTTTCTCTTGTTCTTTCTCAGTGTGCTCTTTGATATCACTGTCTCTTTCCTTCCCACCATGATAAGAACAATCAGCAACAGCTTCCCCTAGGAAGGCAAGTGCTTTTTAAGAGGTGAGTGGCATGCTGGGAAACCACATGTCACTTGTGTTAACTGCTTCTGGTCAAATTAGAGTAGCAAGATCAGCACAGGAGGAAGCACAACTGTCAAATCAGCAACAACAGCACCAAGCTACCATGATAATAACAGATACACCTCTGTCTAGAATGCTCCTGAGTTCAGTCCTGAAATTATATCATAGACAGACAGGATTACAAGAATTTAATTTTCTCTGCAATCAGGACCTACTATAGAGTTCACCAAAATACCAGTGTCCTGGACATCTGCACCAATCTATTTCCAGTTGAATACAAAATATGCACTTTGAGCAGTTTGAACTATGTGTTAGAAATATGTGCATGACTGAAAGGCAGCAATCTGGAACGCAACATCTCTCAAAGCTTCAATGGCTAGCTTACAGTTGTTATCACAAGTGCCATCTGGAGCTGTTCTTCATTACTTAAAGCCAACAGACAATCCTATGACGCGTAGACTCATTCAATCAGTTGATGAATGGTCAGTCAATATTTATGCAAATCTTACTGACTGAATGGGTGTGCTCCATTTGAGACTACTAATTGGATTTGGGCCCATAAAGTCTTCATTTTTCTCTTTTGCTTGAGAATTTACAGTGAAAATATAGTTCTGTAGACAGATGTGCTCTGAACTGACAATAATTTCTGCAAAGAAATGTGAACAACTTCCGCTTTGCTGTTGGCTCAGGGTCCATGACACAATAGCAGCAACTGCACAAACACACATGGTGTGGGTAACCCAGTCCCATTCAAGTCAATAAAGTAGTAAAATTGGGAACCAGACTGCAAGTTGCTGTTGCTCTGGAGTGAAACTGATGAAAAAAAAGAAAGAACTTTTAATACGTCAAAGAGAACAGGTTCACTGTTAGAAGGGGGAAAAAAGCATTCTTGAACTTTTGGGAATGTTGCTATGCAAAGGGGGATAGCCTTATGCATTTTTTTCTTTTAAAAGGATTTAAGAATTAATTAGTGTGTGGGGATATAACCTACACTATTAGAGATGGAAGGGGAGAAGAATTTTAACAACAGCCTAGTTCTTAGAGGTGATATCAACTATGTGCCCTGTTGTCAAAATGCTACTGTGAAACAGTTTTGGCTTTCCCCAAAACATTAAACAAGACAATGGCCAAGCTCCTGTTCTGTGCCAGCATACATAAAGTTCTGCTGGCATGTTTACAGGAAGGAAGCTATTCAAGATTCAGCTGTAACATTAGCGACCTTTCGAAGCAGAAAGGACATTGGGCTGTGCCAACACACCAATCAGCTTTTCAGACAGGTCCCAATGTGCTGCAGGCGAATGGGCAAGCATTTAAGTAAGAGGAGTATTAGATATTTCCTTATGCAAGTATTATGAGGAACAGCCATAACCATAATCAAGAGTTACACTGGTGTAATGCCCAGGAGGATTCCAGCCAAACCTTAGAACTGATTAACTAAAAACTGTGATGGAACATACAAGTGGACAGACATACATATCACAGGCAATGATAGTTCTGTCTTTAACATCTCCATATTTCAGAAATCAAAATCTCTATAAGGGCCAAAAAGAACCAGAAGAAAAGCCAAAGGTGGTGGGGGGAACAAGAGTGAGATAAAAATGGACCGAAGTTATTGTAAGAGACTGAAAAGTAGTTAAAAATAGTAACAAACTTAAAACAGTTAAAAATAATAACAGACTTGGAAAGGCGCCAAATGAAGAGGAAGTTAAAATCTTTACCCATCCACTTTTTTAGTGCAATGGTTCACTTATCCATAGGAAGGCTAACTAAAAATATTTGAAAAACCTGATTTAGGGAACAGATGAATCCACAAAATTATCTTTTTACCTGGCTGTGGTTTAATCCAGGCCAGCAATTACCCAGGCTCAAAGAAAACAAAATCTATTGCTTTGGGCTATTTAAAGCCCAATGAATTTCAGTTATTCCATTTTGCCATCACCTCACTCCCATTACTTACATGTGTGAGGTGTAAATATGCTCACTATTCCTCACTGTTTGTACACATGCAGAAGCAAAAGATACATGCTTCTTGGATGCTATTTAAAATGAGAAATACTGTATCTACAAACATGGAAAGAAAATATAACAGGCTTCTACTAACAGGCACAAGCAAAGATGATTCATTAAGAAATGAGTTTGGTAAACTGATTCTGGTTTACTCTACTTGCTGTAATCTATGATCTTAAATTTTCAGGCAAGACAGGACATTTTCAAATGTTTAGCCGACATTAAGCAAAAGAACAGCCAAACAACAGATGGGAGATTCTGATAAACAGCATGACAGAAAGCTTGGAAGCATATGCACTCTCTGCATGTTTAATTTCTAATGTGAAAATGTTCAAAAGGAGGAGGAGGAGGAAATAATTTGATGGCAACCCTGAAAACATTTACTCCCATGCAGTCTCACTAAAATGGATTGCATTCTCATTTGTAAGTGATTCACAACTGCACAACTTTCAAATCTGAATTTGTATAACTTGTCAAAGTTGGCATCAACAATTCAAAGAAAACCGTCAGGGAGAAAAATGACAACATATCACATATTATATGTGAAGAGGCTCTGTCTTGTTTAAAGTTAAGTTTGTTGGGAGCGGGGTGGGGAGGAAAGAGTTGTGTGAAAAAAGCTTCAGGGCACAGTTGCTCCTTGACTTCACAGAGCCAAGAGAACAAAGCCCACTCAACTTCTTGCTTCAACACTGAGAACTCAGAACTATGTAAACATGCAGCATGCCTGAGTAAACAATTTTGAGACAAAATCTTTCCTTTTCTGTGGCAGTGGAAAACAGGAGAAGATTCAACAGGATACAGTAGATAACTTGGCACAAGAACGAGTAGTGAGTCATGATTACACTAATAATAGGTATTAAAATAATGTTGTTCATTAACCCACAATACTATCAGAAAGCCTTAGCAGTGCAACATCAGGAGCAGCAGGACACCATCTTCAAAGGGGACAAAAAGACAGCAGCATTTGAAGAGAGTTTCTCATATGTAATCCAAAAGGTCCTTCATGCAGCCTAATTACGATCAAATCAATGTCCATCCATTCTGTCAATCACAGTGACTGAAAAAATGATAAGTTTTGTGAAAAAGAAAACCATTTAAATGACCACATTAGAAACCTGATTAAAATGTGTTCTAAAAAAGTCTCAGTCAAACCCGTTTGTCAGTCAAACCTGTTGCTTTTGTGACTCTACTTGTACTTGGTACCTTCCAAGGTCCAGGAGTTATTGGTTTCTTCCCTGGAGATCTGCTCTCAGATTTGACAATTCCATCCTCTTTGGTTTTATCAGCTGGCTCCAAGTTATTATCTCTGAATTTGTTCAGGACAACAGGCTCTTCTGCTTTAAGTCTAGTGTTTTTATCTCCAGAAAGGAGTGAATCTTCTGGAAGACCTGCCATTTTCAACTGGTTAGAGCTTTTCATTTTCTCTTCCAACATTTTCTTCCTAAGTTCATTAGTTTTAGGAAGTGGAAGAGACTTTTCCACCGTCTTGGTATTTGTTGCCTCTGAAGGATATTTATCATCCTTCCCACATGCATTTTGCTTAGTGGCTTCCTTCATAGCTCCTAAGTTCAGTTTTTCACCTTTTAGCAGCACAGTTGTGTTTTTATCACTAACAGCTGCTCTACTCTGAAATTCTGTTAACCCTTGTGTGTGTAGTTTCTCTCTGCTTCTCTCTCTCTGAGGATGTTTCTGAGGGCTGACAGATGGACTTTTCTTTTCCGTGGCAGAGATTTTTCCATTATTTGTGTTCTCAGAGGCTCCCAGGCGCTTCTTTTCATGATTTCTCTGACTTTCTGGCTGGTCTAAACAATTCTTGTGTGTTTTTTTAAGTTCACCCTTTCTAGGACTGTTGCATGATGCTTGATTATGGCCTCTGAAAGTACTATTGCTCATCTTTTTTGGACTGGCTGATCTGCCTCTACTGGTTGCATCATCCATTGTTAACTGTGCAGTATTGTGCACTACCTTATTACCTGGACTGGAGAGATGGTCCCATTTGTTCACATTCCCTTGTGCAGAAGTTGCATTCTTAATTTCCAAGTGGTCTTCCATTAAAGTGCTTTTCTTTTCAGGCACAGTGTTCTTCCTTTCTTCCAGTTTCTCAGACATCTGAACTTTCATTAAAGCTTCTTCTGATCCTGGTAAATGAGATGCTTCAGATGTGGAAGCAGGATGTGAGGATGAGGGAATTGGTGTCTGTTCACCCTGTGTTACACTTGAGGATGTTGGATTAAAACTATCCAGACCACCTGCATCAAAGCAAGGAAAAATATGCAACTAACCAAAAAGGATCAATTGTCAACATCTAAAGCTCTTAAAGGGTTAATGATAAACTATGCAGAAATCAATGTAATGCCCTATATGGCATGACATTTAGATTACCAGACTTTAAGCCATGCATTTGTTTGCCAATAAATGTATCTGTTTCCTACATATAAACAACTTTTCCCTCTATTTTGCCAACCTGTTCTCAAAGTAGACTCAACTTTTTTCTACCCGTGCCATGGAAGTTTTGGAACTATGGTACTGTCACTAGTCAATAGGTTAATGCCAATACCATGTTTTCTACATGATAGCAGAAGGAAAAGAAGACTTTTCTTTTGCACCTGCTAAGGCCATTCTCACCATATATCTCAGGCCTATGTTATGTTACCTACCTTTCAATCCACTTTCAGATTCTCAGAATTCTATCCAAACAAAGCCAATGAATCTCAAAGTGTACGTTAGGTGATAGTTTGCTAACTGAAATCAAGCAGCTAGGCTAAATAAGGAAGAGTGGCCAAATGTTTAATAGTTTTATCCACCATCCTCTCTTGCACTGTAGCTGATGGAGAAGATGGCATAGCATATATCCTCTCATTTTAGTTTCCAGGTAAGCCTTTCACTCAAAGGATCCTGGAAAACTTCTGCAGTTTGCAGAATAGGTAAATAAAAAGGAAACAGAAATCTCAAAATGGTGTTACATATGGAACTTCAATCAAAAACACAAAATACCATGTACCTTTCAGTTTTGATCTTTCTCAGAGACGAACAATATATGCAACAAATAGAGTACTTCAATACTGCGCCTGTTTCATTCTACTATACACCCATAAAGAAACAGCATTTTCTATGCACAGGAGGTATTTTGTATCTTTGATTACAGCTTTCTACATGTCTCTGCATCTTTTTGAGGCTTTATATTCTTCTTTATTTTCTGCTTTCGTGCTGGCCCTGCCCTGTTTTCTTAGAGAGAGGGTAACCACATTTACAAGATTTCCCCTTTCTGATGTGTACCATGGTATCACAACTGTCTGTTGGTGCTGGGGAAGGCCTGCAGAATGTGTTGTGTCTAGCTGGTGGACAGACCTAAAAATTACTCTACTATACCAATCACAGGCTATACTTAGCACAATTGAGGTCAAAAGAAATCTAAGAACAGAGAGAGTGAAATACTATTATTCAAAGCAAATAAAAGGAGGCCAATCACAAGACATGCAGATTTACCAAGTCTTTAAGGAAAGACCAAGAAAAGCACTGAAAGCTTTAATGCTGCTCAGGTTTCACGTAGGAGCACAAACTGGAAGGAGCCAAACCTGAGGGAGGAAGAGAAAAAGCCCAGGACTATATACCAAAATCACAGCACACAGCAAAAGATTTAATCAGAAATCTATGATTCACAAGCACAGTACAAGAGTTGGCATAGTTAGAGCAGAGAGAATCCCACTCTTCTCCTTAATTTCTTAGCGAGTTTAAGTAACAAGAGAGGAGAAGGGGAGCCTCTTAGTTTACTACTACCATTTTATAGTACAGCATCCCACAAGAGACATTTAGGGATACCTTGCACCGAAAGAAGGTACTTTCTCCTCTTTGGCAAATATATTCTAAAGGAGAAATTAAATCGATGATCTGGTAGAATAGATACAAAGCAGAGAAAAGAAAAAGATTCTGCTAACTTTCATTTGAAGAACTAGGCTGTAAGAAAACAACGAAACCTTTCTATTTCTTCAGAACTCTTTAGATGGAAAAGGAGAGGCAGCGCTAGATACCGAGTGACACATATGTTTTTATGTTTGGAAGCTCATTTTGTCTCCTATCAGAATCGAGTGCCATGGAGCTAAAAACAGTTGATCTAACCATTCCAATTTTACCTCAGAAGTTCTCTGTCACAGAAATATTCCCCTGCTTCCAATTGTATAAGAAAAAGCAGACATTTTTATTTAAAATTCTTGTTTGTTGAATGCCCTAAACGACATGGGATCAGGTTATCTGAAAGACTACATTTGCAGTAGCATGTACCTATTTGGACCTTAAAACTAGCTTCTGAAAGCCCTTCTATTTAAGTACCCCTGCCAAGAGCGATGAGGGGAAATAATCTTTCTAGGGGTGGCTCCCCAATTTGATGATCTCCCCAAGAGGCTCATTTGGCATCTACATTAGGGGTCTACTAAGTAGCAATTTAAAATCCTTTTTTTTTTTTAAATCCAGGTTATTAAAAGCTTTCAGTGATCGATCACATTTTGAGTTTTTCTGAGATTTCATGATCTGTGAAATGCAGGTGCTGTTGTGGGTTTTTCTTACATGGACACTATCTGTTCTGCTGATTTACACTACATTAATTTTGTATTATTTTACTGCTGCATTAATCTTTATCTTCCATTGCAAGCAGATGACTTTTGTTACAGAACAACACATAAAAACATAAATAAGTATGTAAATAAAGCAAACACAGAATGCCCTACAATCTGAACTTTCTGCTTCTTCAAATGTTTTGGTTCCCTTCCCAATATCAATAAATGAGGCTGTATTATACTGACAACACCTCCTGTCTCTCGTACTTGCACAAAAGAAATTATTTTTCTTTAAGAGCACATATTATTGCAAACAGCAATAATTATTGCAAATTTATTGCAAAAAACCCCTCCACCAGAATAGAACAAAAATGCTATTAAGGCATTTCATTTTGGACATCTGGATCTTCCCTGACCTAAAAGGCACTTTCTTGCCTAACTCTGACAAAGGGTCTGACTGAAAGGTACTCTGGCTGCTCAGTTGGTTGGTGAGCTTGGGACATGATGAAGCGTGTGCGAAACGGCACCAAGTCACCACTAAAATAGCCCATCATTAAATAGCCAATCATGGTAATATTAGGAATTCCTCTTTTGAAAGATATCTTTTTTTTTATTAAGCCAAGTTAAAAAAAACACTAAGTTCTACATCTGGAACAAGGACATGGAACCAAATGATTAAGTTCTACATCTGGAACAAGGACATGGAACCAAATGATTAAAATCTATATGAAAGAGTTGTCCTTACTTCTAACTAGTATCAACAAAATGGCTGAGTAAAGTATTATGACAGCAAGAAATGTGATAACTTTATGAAGAGGTATTTCATTCTCTCATATATACACATGTTTATGTATTACATTACAAAGTGGTCAGGATCCTGCACTGGGAGATATACGTGTACCATGCAGCTGGTCTCCTGATGCTAACCTGCCTCAACTCACAATGTAAGCAATACAACCCCCCCAACACACCCATTTCCATATTGCTGGAAGGGGATGAATGGGATGTGTCTAGCTATTTTTCTTGTAGTTGAACGATCTGTGAAAGGAGTTAGAACAGACCTCTTTGTAGTGCATCCAGCTATGGCAAAACAGTTTCTGTGCCAATGGGATATGTGTGCTTGCAACATAACTGAATGCAGTAAGAACATCATTTTCACAACCTTTGAGAAAACACAACTGCTTGCACAACTATTTTTACACCAGCATAGTGCCTCAAAAGAATTCTAGCCACTAGATCATAGTCTTTAAAGTATTTTAGAAAATTTACAAAAGTTAAGTCTAATATTGGATTTCTATAGTTATATGTACATTGGAAGACTGTGTGATGAATGCGGAATACAAGAGGAACTCTATGTCAACAAAGGCAATGTTTAAAAACACACTGTAGAGCATTTCATAGTGGCAGCTTTGTTTTAGTCCATATGGTTTATCTTATAGACATGGCAGATGAATGCCCTTAGATTCCAGGAACCCAATAAATAAGTTATTGAAAGATGAAAAAAAGGTGGGAAATCTTTGACCCTCCAGATGTCATTGGACTACAATTCCCATGACCAATCTTAATGATAGGCTGGCTGGGGCTGATGATAGTTGAAATCCAATTTCTCCTGGGAGGACAGAGGATCTTTATCCCAACACAGATCATGGTAAGCAAAACACTCCTTAAGTTTTGAAGGGTTTCATAACAGCTTCTGGATCTGAATGAGAAACTGAAACTGCTCTGCTCAATTTTAAGATATATTTCCCACCCAGGTAATAACAATAATGAACTAATCAGTATACAGCTTCTACCTCTTGAACAAACTGAGAAACAACAATAACCACAACAAAATAGAAAGACTTGAGGCAAAATATTCTGGGAATGTCTAAATATCAAACTATGTAAGAAGCATAGACAAGACTATGCTAAATGGTGACATATACTGGATCCAAAACTGGCTGGTGGATCTGACTTTTCTTCCTAAAGGCAGTTTCAACTTCTATTTCATGTTAATTATTGGGAAGGAAAGAACACAGACATTTTGGGCAGAAGTGAACTGGATGAACCCTGCATTGCCCCACCTCCATTTTTTTGTTGACTAGTTTAAGTACTTTCCATCTGTGGAAGCTTCTGCCAAGGTATCTGTATTACATAAATGGCCACTAACGCCACTGTGGCTGCTCTGCCTGTGTTACAAGAATTAATGCTGAAAGAAACAGAAGTTGCACCAACACCCCATTTAACTGAATTGAATGCACAGTGGCAGTTCCCTGGAAAGTGCTTAAGGTTGTGCCTGCCCACTTTCTTGCCTTCTGAAGTTTGTCCAACGGATCTAAGTTTCCTATTTATTTTTTTTAGGGTAAATCAAACAAAGGCTTCCAACCTGTTGAAACAACCCCTTCTATGGAAAGTATATTTGGGGCCAGCAGAAATTAACACCCCTTTTGCTAAAGTAACTATTGAAAAGTTACATGAAACAAATGGAGCAAATAGTTTCATTGACATCTGGGGTGGGAATTCAGGAGATTTAAATGTACAAGAACCTGTGAGACTCTCTTTTACCTATTCACTCCCAATATACCAACTAATGTGACAGCTTGTGTCTAGCAGATGGAGAGCTGCAATGCAACACTGGAAGGGGCTGTACTCTTCCATATCCTACTTTAGCTGACCCATGGTGATTGTTTTTCAAGTTCTCTTTTCTCTTGCATCACCTGTAGTGGTGTTTCTAGATGATCCCATGAACACAGACAGCAGAGGACTGGTGAGGGACTGACAAATTGCATCACCATTTATGAGGGCAGAATTCCTCTGTGAATATTTAACTAGACTATACTTCATTCAAGTGATACAGGGAAGCAAGTGAAAAGACAAGAACAAAATCAAAGCAGAAATATAAGCAAATGGGAAAACTATTTCTAGGCAGCTGGCTGACTCTGCAAAAAGTACCAAAGGTATAACTACAATTATTACTATTACTACTACTAGTGTTGGGTTTCTTGGAAAGCTGGGAGATCGTAATATTAAAAACCAATTAAATTCTACTCTCAGGGAAAAGCTGAAATGAGGCAGAGTGTCAAGTTTGCTTGACTTGTTTCCTGAGAAGGCAGAGTTAATCATTTTCTTATTGCACTCATAAATGTGAAGAACAGCAGCATCTTCAGCACACAGTGCAGCCTCATAGTTATTCTCTCTTATTCACCAGCCCGACAAACAAGTCAAAAGCCCCACTTTCTTACCATGATCTGGTATTAAGCCAGTTCCTGGTCGCAAGAGGAGGAGAACTTTATTTCCTCCAGACTGAATCAATTCAATGGCTCGTGTGTGGGTGATACCCTGGGTTGGCTCCCCATTGATTTCCACAATCTGGTCACCAACCTGAGACAGAAAAATATGCACATTCAAAATGCCCACATTAATTTACAAGCACAATCATATTTACATAAAGGTAGCCAATGATATTTGCATTGAAATGAACAGTTCTGGGACAGACAGAAAAAGCCCTCCTTTATGAGATCCTGATTACCAACTCTTGTACTTTTATAAGATCCTGATTATCAGCTCTTGCGCTCTAGATGTTGTGGGACTGCAACTCCCAGTATTTTTCACAACTGGCTATCCTGTTTACAGTTGCTGGGAGTTGCAGCCAACAACATTGCGGGGGGGGGGTTCCACAAACGTCCTATTTCTGTTCTGCAGGCATAATCGATCATTTATACACGTCTGCTAAAGACTAGCCACAAAACTGATTTGGGAGTGGGGTTGTATGAAGGTCAACCTAACAATCATGGTGTATACTGCAATTTAGTTAATGACCAGCAGGTGTTGCTGTGATATACGGTGTAGTTGTGAAGAGACAGAAAGAATGAGGGAAAATGCTTTGTCTCTTCTTGTGTCTCTTTCGTGTCTCTTTAAACAGCTGCGTGAACGTATGAGAGATGCAACAAAAAAGCTGCAAAGCACAGAGCTTTATGCTTCCAAACAATAACCTTAGAAACCTTAGAAAGTTAAATCATGTCCATGAAACACAGTGCTGGAACCTGCTAGCTCAGGGAATAAGAGGAAAGAAAGAGATCCCACTAAAGGCAAGGTAGTGCTATGTCAATTCAGTTATCTGGCTCAGTTTCTTGCTTGATGTACAAAAACGTACAAAAAAAAATGGTACAAAAACCGTAATTGTTTACTATGACCATTCCAGTACTACACTGTTATAGTGCTATTATTCCATTTTCAACATCCTATGGTATCCTGGGGTTTGCAGTTTAGGGAGGGGCCTTTAGATTTCTCAGCCAGAGAGCTCTTTGGTCTCAGGAAGCTACAAACCCCAGAATACACAGGATGCTGAAAGTAGAATAATAGCATTATAACAATATAGTGCAGAAATGGCCTATGTCACTGAAAATATCTTTTGAGGTAGAAATAAGAGTTTGCTTCATTGGACATATTCATTCAGACAGTAAAGTTAAATAATGGCATGAAGTGGTAGTTCTTGTAGGTCAGGTCTAGTTTGCTTCAAATTTTATTCTTTGAAGAGCATTTTCTCCATTTTTAAATTCATCTGAAATAAACACTGTAGCAGTTCATACTAAGCACCATTTCTTGTGGTTAGTTTTAGATGGTCCACTAATTTTTTAAAATATGCGAAGATACCATATAGGATATACTGCACATCTAGTCATCTTAATTAAAATAACAGGAACATGGTTGACATCCCCAAAAAGGCTCTGAAGAAAACATTTCCTCAGTAGCATTACTAATGTTGTCACAATAGCATCCTAAAAACATCAGAAATGCCATTAGACCTCCCTATCCTCATAACATAAGCCATCACCTGTCAACAATGCTTTTCTGCTGTCTACCTAGGACAAATCACTGCACAAGAAAATAAATGAATACAAATTGGACATCAAAGTAGCAACATTCACAAATCAGTAGACCACTTCAGTGTTCCAGCATGCAGTGTTACTGGCCTTGAGGTCACCATACTTGCAAGAAGTCTTCAAGGGAGACATGACATTGCTAAACTGGAAAGTGCGGTAATCAGCTAATTTTGATTCTATTCTGTCTGGATTTGAACAGGGGTGTGGATCATTTTTCAATGGCCATTTCCGCACAGGGCAAAGGAATCGCCCCGTGCCGGTACTTACTGGACTTCTTGGCTCTACGCTTGGGTCCAGGCTGGTCCGGAGCAGTGCGTGGCCACTGCTCCGCACAGCTCTGGGGATGAAAATGAAGAATTGGTACTTACGTGAATGATCATTCTGGGATGACAGGAGGAGCAATCCACTACGCATGGGTTTGATCCTCGTGCCAGTCCGACGCAGGAGTCATCCTCGAGCTTTCTTTTGAACAACCGTTAACGGACTCCTGTCCCTCTCTCAGCAGTTTCCTTCTCCAGCGTTCCTATACTGCGGTAATCCTCCACCTATTATTTCTCTCTCACCTTCTAGTGGTGGGTGTGGATTGCTCCTCCTGTCATCCCAGAATGATCATTCACGTAAGTACCAATTCTTCATTCTCGGGCTGACAGGAGGATCAATCCACTACGCATGGGATTTTCCCAAGCATGACTACTGGGTGGGCCTCTAATTAACCACTGTCTGCAGCACTCGACGACCAAACGCTGCCTGTGCTGATCTAAACTTGTCCAATTTATAATGTTTGATAAAAGTTGTTACTTCCTTCCAGCCAGCCGCATTGCATACCTCCTCTAGTGAGCAAGCTGTATCATAAGCCACAGACGTGGCCATTGACCGGGTTGAATATGGCCACACATTAGTTGGCCGTGGCTGCTTTGCCAGGTCATAACATAGGAAAATGCAATGTTTTATCCACGATGCCACAACAGCCTTGCTTGCCCGCTGTCCTTTTGTTTTCGGTTGGAAAGATAACAGCAAATTTTCTGATTTCCTAAATTCTTCTGTTCGTCGGATATAATTCTTTACAGCTCTTTTCACATCCAATGTATGCCATTTCTTTTCTAAAGGATGTCTTGGCTTTGGACAAAATGTCGGCAAGTGAATTAGTCGTGATCGTGAAAATGCCGACAAAGTTTTGGGTTTGAAAGAAGGATCAAAACCCAAAGTCAACTTATCCTTGTCAAATATGCAGAAATTTTTATTAATTGACAGTGCGGCTAACTCCGACACCCTCCTGGCTGATGTAATTGCCAGGAGAAAAGCAGTTTTTAATGTTAACAGTCTCAATGAAGCCTCTCTGAGCGGCTCAAACGGTGGCATTGTCAGAGCATTTAGTACTAAATTTAAGTCCCAGGAAGGGAACCTATGTATTGTAGGTGATGATGTCAATGTTGCCCCCTTAGGAAACGCTTAATATGTGGGTGCCTCGTGAAAGAGTCTCCATCCACAGTTAGGACAGCGGACGGCGCTGCCACCTGCCTCTTTAAGGTGTTTGGTCTAAGACCCTTAACCAAACCCTCTTGTAGAAATTGTAGTAGGTGTGTTACAGTAGCTTCTGCCGTATTACAGCCTTTCTCAGCACACCACTTTCTGAAAGTGTTCAATGTTCTGTCATATATCTTTTGTGTTGACTCTCTGCGCGAGCCCAGAATAGTCTTTACTACCTTGTCTGTATAGCCATGTTGAATTAGGAATCTCCTCTCAATTTCTACGCCGCCAGACTCAACCACTTCGGGTCTGGATGGTATACTGGCCCTTGGCTCAATAAATCTGACCTCAGAGGTTGCCTCCATGGAGGACCCTGAGCTAACTGTAGGAGCAGAGAGAACCATGGTCTTCTCGGCCAGAATGGCGCTATCAGTATTACTGAGGCCTTTTCTATTAAGATCTTCATCAACACTCGTTGGATAATTCTTATCGGTGGAAATGCATAATAGTCCCTGGAGGCCACGGCACTGAAAGCGCATCGCATGCTTCGGCACCTTTGTCGCCATTTATAGAAAAATACCTTTTTAATTTTGTATTCTGTCCAGAAGCAAACAAGTCCACTAGTAACGGACCAAAACAGGTGTCTATTTGTTGGAACACCTCCTCGTGCAGAGACCATTCCCCCGGATGCAGAGCATGCCGGCTCAAAAAATCTGCTTGAACATTCAGATCTCCTTTCAAGTGAACCGCTGTTATCGATAGCAGATTCGCTTCGGCCCATTTGAACAAGTGGGTTGACTCCACCACAAGGGGAACCGAGTGTAACCCTCCTTGCTTGCATATGTATGCTTTTGCTGTCATGTTGTCGGTGAACACTTTTACATGTTTGCCCGTGACCTGACGCCAGCATTTCTGCAAAGCCAGGCGGACCGCCTTCAGTTCCAAGTAGTTGATGTTGAATCTTCTGTCGGCTGCAGCCCAACGTCACTGCACTGACTGCCCACTGCAGTGGGCTCCCCAGCCTACTAGACTCGCGTCCGTTGTTATGTGCACTGGGTTTGGGATCTGTAAAGGTATCCCTGAGCCCACATTCGTCATTCGCAACCACCAGGCCATGCCTCCTCGGATGTGTTGCGGAACATTCACTTTGTAATGCCTTCTCCTTGCCACTGCTAACTGATGACCCATTAGCAAGCGTTGCAGAGGTTTCAAATGAAAACTGCTCCACTGGACCAACTGTGTCGTTGATACTAGTAGTCCCAGCACCTTTGCTAATTGCATTAAGTCCATGGAACTTCTTTCCATTACAATGCGCACTGCTTGACGTATCTTCTCTATCCTCTCGGTCGATAAGTACATTCTTCCCTTCTCTGTATTTATTCTCGCTCCTAAATGAGTCAAGTTCAATGTTGGGTTCAACACACTCTTTTCATAATTGAGGAGGAACCCATAATCCGTTAGCACTTGTATAGTCATATCTATGTTGTGTAGTAACTTGACCTTCGAGTCTGCTTTCAGCAAGATATCGTCCAGGTACGGAAACAACTGTACCCCTTGCAATCTGAGAAACGCTATCAGTGGCACCAGAACTTTTGTAAATATTCTCGGTGCTGAAGCCAGGTCAAATGGTAAAGCTCTGAATTGGTAATGCTTGTCCTGGAAATTGAACCTCAAGTACTCCTTCTCGGTTTCCCTCATAGGAATATGCAGATATGCTTCTTTTAAATCTATCGATGCCATGAAGTCTCCTATCATCAGATTGTCCCTTATCGTCTGTAATGTCTCCATTTTGAATTTCCGGTATTCAACGAACTTGTTCAAATACTTGAGGTTCAACACCGGTCAGTGCTTGCCATTTGGCTTGGGTACTACAAAGAACACCGAGTACACTCCCTTTCCCCTCTGGAGTGTTGGTACTTCCTCTATGGCTCCTATTCTTAATAGATGTTCTATTTCGTCGTGTACTACCTGTCTTTTGGCCTGTTCCCTTGGTACTGGTGATGGAAGAAATCTGTCTTTGGGTAACTCTCGGAAAAATATTTTGTAACCTATGGTCACCACCTCCAATACCCAACAATCTGTTGTTACATTTGGCCATTTGAATCCAAAAGACAGAAGTCTTCCCCCCACCTTTTGCTGGTTGTGGTCAGTATTGTTGTTTGCCTCGCTTGGGATTACTCCCAAGCTTACCTTGTCCTGGTTTATTAAATTGATATTGACCTTGCTTGGGGAACTGAGATTTAGGTCTGTTCCACTGAAACCGGCCTGTTCTGTAATCCGAACTCCGTCCTGTATAGCCGTACGACTTGCCTCCTCGAAAGGAATAATTAAAACTCCTGTAACTCCTCTTATCCACCCTTTTCTTCTGCAAGGTGGGCATCACTTGTTTCTTGTCTCTAGTTTCAACTAATACTTTTTCCAAAGCTTTTTCCCCAAACAGTAAGTTCCCCTGGAAAGGTACATATGCCAAATTAGTTCGGGACTTCTGGTCCGCTTCCCAGTGGCGCAGCCATAAAGACCGCCTCGCCACTGTCAGCAAATTTATATTCCTAGCAGTATAAGTCACCGCATCTAAACCCGCATCCGCTATATATTTAAGCACTCTTTGGATGCGTTCTACTGCTTTCAGTAATTCCTGCATATTAAGATCTCGGGATTCCAGGATTTCTTGAGCCCATAAAACTGCTGACCTCGCGAACATGGACGCAGCCACCGATGTTTTAATAGCAGCCGATGCTGCCTCATGCGCTTTCCTTAAGGAGGACTCAGCCCTACGCTCGTCCCTTTCTTTTAACTGTGTGTCCCCCTCTTTAGGGACAACTGCCCCCGAAATTAAGCCCGCAATTGGGGCGTCCACGGGGGGGACTTTTAGGAATTCAACTTCCTCTTTCAGGAAGGAGTACAGCTTGAAATTAAATGGCAAACTCTTACGCGCATTTCCTTGCGCACTCCATTCTGTCATAATTGCATCCTTAAACAACTCTGGTAGGGGAAAATCCATACTTTTTTTTCTCTTTCTTTCTAATCACTGAAGCTAGCTTACAGTCTTTCTGTTCCTCCTCTTTATTATTATTCAATCCTAATGTTTGAAGCACCCTTCTTAAAGTTCCTTTAAATAACTCTGCCTCAAACAGTCTATCAGACTCAGGTATATCCTCTTCTTCCATATCTGAGAGTTGACCCTCACTGCTTTCCAACTCCATGAGCTCATCCTGCTCTTCCTCCTCACTAATTTCTTCTTCCTGCCTGCACTGTGGTGCCAAGGTCTTTTTTGCTGTTAATATTTCATGCAGAACACTGGTTCTATTCTTATGTCCCCTGGCTAGTCCAGTACTAGTTGTCGGTTTGACTGTTTTGTCCACTCTCTTTTTCTTCGCAGGCCTCTCCTCCTCCAAGTCTGGTTGTTCATTCACTACCTGTTTATTGGAGAGTGCTTGTGTATTTACTGTTTGACTAATGTTCCCTTGTTGTATCATCTCATTTTGGCTCAACATATTTAGAAATCTGTGTATAGCCATTTGCTCACTGAGAATACTTTCCTGAGCAGTGTGCAGTTGTCGCTGAGACCCCAGTACAGACTGGATCTGCGTTGCTACAGCTTCTCTTACAATCAGTTGAATATCACCTTTTAATTCCTGCAGCATGCTGTGACCCAATGAGCTGTGATTTCCCCTTCGACCCTCTAAAGGATCGTAAAGAGCCTCTGGACATGGCTGCGGTGCCCTCTCTAGCCAAGCTTGAAAAATTTGCCTCATATCTACCGGGCAAGAAATGTAATCCTGTCTCTGTACAGGCAGGTTAGCTGTATTGTTTGCTGCTGCTGCTGCTGCCGCCATTAAGGGTGTATGCCCAGCATCATCATAGGCGGAGCCAGACGATCTGCGAGCTGCCACACTCAAAATGGCGTTGCCTGTCTGAGGGAAACTCCCCTTTTCCCCTCGGCGCCATCTTAGAATCCTTAGTTCCAAGATGGCGGCCGGAACTCTCCTCGGTGAGTTTCTTAGGAGCAGTTTTTAATTTATCAGTTTTATTCTTTGGTTTTTTCCCTTTTTTGTCTGCTGTCTTGTCCAGTCCTTTTCTTACCTCCGCAGGCCCTTTAGTGGCAGTTATTTTTAATTCTTCTGCCTCACTTTCGCTAGAGGTCAGAAAAATCTTACGGAGCTGTGCAGCCTTTTCCCCTTCATTGGGACGCTGCAAACCTGCTTTCTGGCCATTCGCTCCGAGTACCTCATCCTGAAGCCACTTACCAGCGGTCTTTTGGACAGAAATTTTTGAGCCAGTGTCCGAGCCCAGCTTGCTGGAGCTTCGGAACACCTCCTCTGCCAGAGCCGTTTTTGCCAGAGTAGATTTCTCTGCTGCCATGGTGTTTTTTTTTCTTTTTCCTTTTTTCTCCTTCTTCTCTGTTTATTGGTCTCCCCTGTATTTCTCCTATGCTCAGTTACTTAGCTATCCCTAACTGTAGTTGTTTTGCCGGGAAAGGGATCAAAATGTGTCTGAACCTGCAGGAGAATTTTAAAAACTGCTGGGAGAGGGACAGGAGTCCGTTAACGGTTGTTCAAAAGAAAGCTCGAGGACAACTCCTGCGTCGGACTGGCACGAGGATCAAACCCATGCGTAGTGGATTGATCCTCCTGTCAGCCTGAGAATAGAAGCTTCCAGTTGGTCAAGGCTCTCCACCAACTGCTGAAGCTCACCAGCTAAAGCCCACACCCGGCAGATGCACCGGAGTGTGGGCATGGAGTGGCACGCTCCATGATTTTGAAAGACCTCTTTCAAGCGGTCTTTCAAAAGCATGCTGGACGACCACTTCGGGTCGTTCTGGAGCAGGCTGAGGTGCAGAACTACACTAAGTAGGTCTGACCCAGTCCGCTCCCAGGTGCAGACATCCTCCCTGGAGGACGCTCTGCACCATTTCTTTAAGCCCGTGCGGAAATGGCCTATTTCTGCACAACATGATCTAACCTATCACAGCTAGATAAATAACATTATCCCCAATGGTTGCTCTTGTGAATGGGTCATTTATATTTCTACCTGTCCCATAGACCTGAAAATGGTTGACTCAGTTAGGGAAACCACGGCCCTGTGTTAGCATGACTTTTGTAGGGCTATTACTAACAGGATCTCTTGAAGGTCTCTCCTTTATAGGGCTTTCACAAATCAAAGCTGATTTGATTTCATCTGGAACACTGTGTCCATTTCTGGACACCTCAATTCAAGGATATCGACAAACTAGAGCGTGTCCAGAGGAAGGCAACCAAAATTAAGGGTCTGGAAGCCATGCCCTATGAGGAGTGGCTTATGGAGCTGGGGATGTTTAGTCTGCAGAAGAGAAGGTTGAGGGGGGACATGATAGCCATGTTGAAATATCTGAAGGGATGTCATGTCGAAGAGGGAGCGGGCTTGTTTTCTGCTGCTCCAGAGACTAGGATGAGGAGCAATGGATTCAAGCTGCAGGAAAGGAGATTCCACCTGAACCTCAGGAAGAACTTCCTGATGCTCAGAGCTGTCTGGTAGTGGAATATGCTGCCTCAGAGTGCAGTGGAGTCTCTTTCTTTGGAGATTTTTAAGCAGAGGCTGGATGGTCATCTGTTGGAAGTGCTTTGATGTGTTTTCCTGCATATCAAGGGGTTGGACTGGATGGCCACTGTGGTCAATTCCAACTCTATGATTCTATGATGGCACATAACAAATCTGTAAGTGAACTTTCACACGTAGTATTTTTAAAAACTTAAGATATATGTCTAACAGATAAGAATAACATTTGGTATATCTGATTATGTGGACTCTAGACTATGAATGCTTAAGCCACATGAGTTCTACATCTTTCAGGTATCATAAGCCATTTTTATTGCTTCTGCTGCTACACAATGATAATGATAATTCTAACACTAAAGTGACTAATTTTAAGACTTAAGCAAGTTGGAAAACATTTCTCTTGTGTGCTTTTGATACATTTTCGTGTATCAATGCCATGAATGCATGAATGCCAAGATCATAGATGATAAGTGAATGCATGAGAGATGCAACAAAAAAGCTGCAAAGCACAGAGCCTTATGCTTCCAAACAATAACCTTAGAAACCTGAAACCCTTAGAGCCCCAGAAACTCAGGACTCACAATGCATTGAAAAGAAAATATCACCAGTGCTGTAAGATTCATTGTTGCTTCTTTAAATCCTTTGCTGTTTTGGAGGTTTCAAGTTTAAAAACTCTGTGAATTGCTAGTAAAGAAAGTACCACAAGGATGACAAATAAGCGTGTACAAAAGGAGAATGAGTAACCAGTGATTTACACTGACACTGGGAGATTTGAGATCAAGTAATCAGAAGCATCTGGCTTTATTACTACTACAGGATGCTACTTTTCACAAGAAGCTGTTATATAGGTAAATGAGGATTTCTGAGCATAACTAGAAATATCTGATAGTCTAGAAAATGTTCTATATTATCAAGATGCTGCCATAGAAAAAAGTAAGCATCAGAAATAGCTTTGTGGAATAACTTGGTAGATATGTCTCATGCTAATTTCCACCTACTACAAGGCTATCTTAAAACATGAGTATTATACATTTCATAATAATTGATTATGTTATGTATCGGGTGTAGTAAACTTTTAATACCTAGATAACAAAACAGATAAAAGTACAGCTACTCTTGACAGAACTCTTAATGTAGGCCTTCTTTGTGGCCACAGCTTTATGTCCCCTCTTGCATCCAGTTATTTCATTTTTTATGTTTACTCTTAAATGGTGAATTAGTGCCACTCTGCAATGCAATTGTTCATCAGCCTGAGACCCCTACGTTTTGTCTGCCAATTTGTTTATTAGTTTACAAGCCTGTTTCAAGATCTATCTCCTTTTGGGGATGGGAGGGGGCTGGCTCACAGTAATAATGGGATACATTTATGTCCTGATGTAAAGATGCAAGAAAAACTAATATTATTTCTTTTCTTTTCTTTTTTTTGTAAGAAATCAAGGTTTGTTTATTTTTCCAAATCCTGAAACTGTACAGTTACAGACAAAGGCCTGGGGTTCTAATAGAAACACAACCGAGGTGAACAACAAAATATATTCTCTGGAAAAACTGTTAGTGAAGATACACCCTTAACAACAAGGTCGTGTAACATTACATATAAAACTGCATTTTAAAAAGGCCAGCAAATGGCAGGCCGCAAGAATTGAAGGGTTAGAATCCTGTTGCTGAGATGCTTGCATAACGTGCATTCATACCAGCACATGGGATGATGAGGATGAAGGTATTCAATACTATTTAAGATAACATTCCCCAAGGAATGTGGGCAGTGTCAGGCCACAATTCCACAGCTGGGAAGAGAAAAGAGACCTTGCCTTCCTGGATCTGAACTATACGTTTCATAAGGAAACCAAGGACAGCAAATGTCTTCTATTCTCCAAACTACAAAACTACAGCTGGACTCTGCCCAGGTGCCCCACATCTCTCTGGTCACTAAATAGATGTAGGGGTTCACTCCAGTACTGGGAAGCTGCTTTCTGCAAGGGGCAGATGGGGTGGCCCAGCAGAACTGTGCTGTAAGAAGATTACACTATGTCCATGCCCAGCCCTTAGAAACAAGTGTATATACTCACATGAATTCTCCCATCTTTAATAGCTGGCCCATCCTCAGCAAGGCGAAGAATAAACAGCCCCATGTTATACTCCTTCCCTCCCCGGAGGCTGAATCCAAAGCCCCGAGGACCTCTTTCTAGTTCTACTGGATAACATCCAGGGCTCTGTGCAGAAAGCAGAGAGAGCAAGCTGCCATCACCTTTGGCAAAAACTTTCACCTCTTTGTTAAAGAAAGGTTTCAGTCATTAATTTCAAAGGAAAATGTAAGAACACAATTGCAATTTTAGCCCAACACTTAATTTACTCATTACATCATGTTAGAAGCTATTTTAACCATTTCTGTGTGACTTGTACATGCAGACCATATTCCTACTGCAGTCCACTTTTAGTTCTAAAAGAAAAGAGATACATTGCCAAAAGGAATGCAAAATAATAATAACAACAACAACAACAACAACTATTATTATTATTATTATTATTATTATTATTATTATTATTATTTTCAGGGTTTTTTTGGATTGCAGCCTTTAGGACTTTAAAACTGCAGTTAAAAAAACTGGTTGAGAGTTATGCATTGTTACAGTAACTGTGACTTTTTTGTTACTTATGAAAATATGGAGTACAGAAGGTTTAGTGGGTGAAGCATTATAAATACTTGGAAATACTGTACCACCATAAGTTTAACTGGCTTAACTGAAGTGAAATATCTAGACCAAAATTTATGGTTATCAAGCTCATTATCAAAAATATCCTTGGTAAAAGCCCTACAAATCTCTGCAGTGCTTATAAGAAATTAACATTTGTGTTTTCCTATTCCTCATAATTCTACGGGGTGTTTCCAGAATATTCTGATTTTCCAACTGATCCTACTCACTAGAACTGCTGGTTGATAGCATCTCCACACCTGTTCCCTCTCCCCAGAACACTAATTTTAAAGCAGAAATAAGTTATGCAACTGAAAAACTACCTTCCTTTTTTTTAATATACATCGTATGGGATCAGTTTCCAAAAAAGCCCATCTTCTCCTTCAAAATCCACAGTGGTATTCTTGCAACTACCCAGAGTTATGCCCTGCACATATTTTGCATCTATGTTTTTAAATTTTTTAATGCATAAAGCATTTCAAACATAGCAAGTCAGAGGGAAACACTTGGTATAATTGGAGTCTCACAGTTAAGCAACAGACAACATGAATTTTCTTGTATTGTGGCTTCTGTGGAATATACAGTGCAAATGATTAACTCATGTGTATATCACAGAACAGTATAACTCCTTGCAACACAAAACAGTTAAAAGTAATTTTCCAAAAAAAGAGCATATACTTGAGAATGTTTGCTCCCTATGACAGATGCAACACCCTCTGCTGGCGAGAAGTGCTTGTAATTGTTACACTGTTCTTTTCCAGTATCAGTTTCTGTAGCACACCTGAAATAGAAGGAAGCATAAAGACAGTTACTAGGTTTATTAGGGTTGCTACCATTGCCTATTATTTGTACCACATCCCTGTTAAAAGTTTCTATGCCTGCATATGAAAACCGCAGATTAAACAAGCCTGTCTGATGCAGGACAAAGGAGGAGGGTCTGTCAGTGATGGGGAAAAAAGTCTTTCTAGCCAAATCCTTGATCCAGCATCCTTAATTTATGGAAGGAAATGAAGAATATGATTTCATTAGCTACTATCATGGGATGTGTGGGGGGTGGAGGTTCAGAAATGCTAATTAAATTCTTGGACATGAATGAATACTTCCACTCTCCCAATGTGACACTTTAAAGCTGGACAATAAGTCCTTGAGGGAAATCGTACTGATAATATCATACTCGCAAACGGTACAAGATCTAGAGACAGTGCCAGATTTTGAAATATGAAAGCTTGAAGAGTAAAGCTTAAGGGTTTTCTTCACCTCAAACGTACTCTAGAGACTTTAGATTTCAAAAGCTACTTTTATTTAGGGGAGAGATCTGCTTTCCCTTTCATTGTCAAAGAGCTCTGACTCCTAGAAGCATCTTCTCTCCTGGCCTTAGATTTCTTACTGAAACAGTTCACTAGGTTTTGTCTAACCCCTTTTAAGGTGAAATCACAAAAATCCTGAATATTAGGCTTACCTGAAATTATTCTCCATTAAATGGCCCAGAATCTGGGATTTAGCCAGTGAACCTTATCAGCTTACTCTTTCTGCTACAAGTCCTGGTTCTTGCCCAGACCTAATTAGTTTGTCCTTTTTTGATAACTCTGCCAAGAACCAAGATCTCTCTTTCTCTGCAATCTTCCAGCAGAATTGTAATGCTACACAGCACGCCTCAGGAAAGTCTAGCAACACTCAGGACAAGTAATCTCTTATTACCCCTTAAGCTGTTCCACAGGAGCATTTTTCTTTGTGCATTGGCAGTTCCCATTGTCTACTTCCTCTTTCTATGGTGTGTGCAAGTGTGTGAATTAGGGAAACACCCCCCCCTTCTCTTTTGGCAGAACTCTGGTCATTTATTTTTCTCCTCCAAGTTACCTCTGAACCTCAGGTTTCTTGCCAGCATCTGCAAACTGAATTTAGGCCTCTGTAGTACTGCCAAGCCTTGCAGTGACGGTTTGGTTCTTAAAACCTTCATAGCCTTGTTCAGTTGCCTGCAATAATATTTTCCCATTTGGAAGAACCTGTCCTGTATTAACTAGCTATCTACTTACTGTTCATGACTTATGAAGCTCTACCAAATATTATGTCTCCAGTGGAATCATTGTGTGTATTTTGATTCTTGTGTATTTAATAAATGTCTCCTTTAGACAGCTCTGTGTAGATAAGTGTTAATGGGCAAATCTGTTTCAGACATATTACTGTCAAGTTTAAAAGACTCTTTAAAGGCGTGTATATTCAGATCATACATGCTTTCTTTCACACAAGAGCTCTGAAAAGTTGTCTGGCACCAGGATGTTCTCCCTCCAAGATTCTTCCTCCAAGAGTTTAGGGGGAAGATTTGAAAAGGAACCTACCACACTCTGCCTGATTCAGACTGTACTCTCCATTTCCCAAAATAGAAATATAGACCAAAACTCTATGATACAGTAGAGACTGAAAGAACTGACAAAAGAATACATGTAAAGACAAAGGTAGAGCTATTGATACAAGGGAAGACCAGACAGATCCTGCTAATACAGAAAGCCTCCATCTTTTGATGCCCCATTATCTGACAACTGACACTTTTGACACTTCCAAATTAAGGACAAGTTCCATTAATTTGATGGGAGTTCCGCTTTTCTTCACTTCTTCTTGCCTACAGAGACTTGCTTGGAACTGCTCACATGTGCGTGCTACTTTAAAGTAAGTTCAGGGTAGGGGGAAATGTGCTAAACTAGCTGAGAGACTTTGGAAACAGCATGTGCACAGTTGGTCCCAAGCGAGCTTATGTAAGTCCTTCATGCTCCCTACAGAACAGTACATGGGTTCTACTTTTCAACAAATTCAATTTTCTGACAGTGCTCTGGTCCCTAGTATGTCAAATAAGTGGAGGAAGCCTGTATAGTGTTGCTGTTCCCCCCACCCCCCCAGAGGTGTGTAGCCCAACTCAAACTGAGGCAAATTCTGATGGACTTCCTCTAGAGATTCTGTCCATCTCCTGTTGTTAAGACAGGGCACTTTGCACACAATGCCTTAGATAAAAAATGGGAACTGTACAGCCCACAGGTCACATGTGACTTGGGAAAGAATCTTGCGCATCGCATAGTTTCCTTGATCTCCTCATTTTCTAAATTCAGATTTTTGCAAATTGCTTGAAAAAATGTAATTTTGGCCAAAAATTGACTCAATTGGAGTTAATTTTTGCTTTTTTTGTGTTGTTTCAATTCCCAATCCATCCCAAATCACTCTCAAGTGACACACAGTTCCTGGAATATCAGTTCTAGTTACCAAAAATGGTGGTTATGTGGACCACACAGAGTTACCGGTAGATCAAGGCAAAAATGACCCTCTGGCCATCTGCGCATAATCATTCAAGTCCTAGATGGTTTGTGCTAGGTGGCATTTAAAGGAAGATGTTGTAATATAAATTTTGCATGGTAAGAATAACTAAAACTTAATAGACAACTAAAGCCATTCATCAAAGATGCTCTGTAATCATTTGTCAATTTGATTTCTGATCCTTTGGATTTACTTTAATTTAGTTCTACTGAGAGAAACACTGTTTACTTATCTATGCAAGTACTGCTGTGCTTTTCTTTTCTTTTCTTAAAAAGAGATGTGCCCTTTTCCTGTCCCACATAATACAATATTTTGCTACATGGAAACTATAAGAAAAGTCGATAAAACCCGCCTGTTTGAGAAGTCTCACATCACATTCCTTTCTTGCATTCACTCTACCAGTACAATCAACAGAAATATTATCCTCATGGATAACAGCAGTGATCAACAATGAATTAAATCCAATTTAGTTCCAGATCCTGTCTGATCTAAGCTAAGCAAGGTCAGCCCCGGACAGTACTTGGCTGGCAGAGTGCCCACGAATATCAGGTGCTATAGGCTATATGTCAGTGGAAAGAACTGGCAAAACCACTTTTGAGTATTCTATACCTGTGAAATTCATGAGGTCGCCATAACTTGACAAGCAAAAGGCACACACACATATATGGAGCAGATCTATTGCAATGAATGGGACTACTTAGTTAATATAAATGTAAGTTCCATTGATTTCAATGAGTGTACTCTATCTTGGACTCAAACTGGATTCACTTTGTTTATTCTTTTGCCATAATAACTGTTGGGACTAAGCAGTAAACAAATTGGTTGAAATACTTGAAGAGTTCAATCTGGCTGCAGATAGCTCAAGGTTCCACAGTAGTAGGGTTCTATACATGAAACCACTTGAAGAATAATGCCTGTTGAGTCGATCATTCTGGTCTCCCTATCAGAAACAGCAGTACAATTTTTGCTACTTTGCTTCAACTTGACCCAACAATCACAGCAAAATACAAATTAATTCCTTGCTTGATTTGGATCCACAACAGAGTAAAGGAATCAATGGTTTCAGACTATAGCTAGGTTTAATTTAACTATCAGAAAGGATGTTATTTTAACAATTCAACACTGACACAGAATTGGAATACTTTTAGTATTAATAGCTCGCATCTACCTACTATATGTTTTATAGCAGAAAAACATATTTTAAATGAAAAAAAAAGTTTTACAGCAAATCATGTTTTTTCACTGCTTGTTTATGCATTCTCAATGATCTCCAGTAAGGCTTCCCTTGATCCATTTCTCCTTGTGCGATTGAACTTACTCGCAGCATTACTTTATTTTGCAGAAAAATATCTATATCCAGATAAAAACATCCAACCTTATGCACAGTGAAAACATTACTAAACCGACTAAGTCAGTGCGCTTCCAAGGAAGCAGTGAGGAGCAGAGTATTGAAACATTCTGTTCTGTTTAAAAAAACAAAACCAGAAAGTGGATCAGGCTTGGCAGACTTTTATACTCAGTTTTTTTCTTTTCCAAAAGGTTAGATTTTAGCTTGGCCTTCTTCTGGATGGGCTTTCTTTTGCATTCACAAGGAATCATTTAAAAGACTCAGAGACTGAAGTCCAATTTAGCACTATTACTGCAAGTCATTTCAGACTTGCATTGTTATAAAGAAATTAATATTGAAATAACGTAAGGCGATAAATATAGCATATTTCATTACAATAAGCCAGTGTGGTATAGAGGTTTGCGCATTGGACTACAAATCTGGAGACCAGCATCTGAATCCTCACTCAGCTATGGAAACCCACTGCGTGAACTTAAGCATGTCACATTCCAAGTCACACAGTGATTGTGTGGTATTCCTTCCTGGGAGGCCAGCAAAGGCATCTCCCCTCCCCCACATGCGGTAGTGTGGGCAGGTGGGAAACAAATTAAGATACAAGTTAAATACGGAACCCAAAATAGTATACAATCTCTCTCTGGACATCTCTGGGAAATATATCCTTTGCACTATGAATAGAAAACTGCTCTGAGTTGAGAAATGGTTCTATAAAAAAAGCAACCCTTCCTTCCTCATTTTGTTTTCTAGCAGTTTGAAAATAAAAAATGTTTGTACCTGTCACTGGACCCAGAGCTGGCTGGTGGTGGTCCAATTTGTCTGTGCTGTAAGGCTGGACTCTGCTTAGCAGAGTTCGTTCCTGATGGGGGACCACGGTGCTCTAATGAAAACAGAAGTGGCAAATTAGAGGTAGCCTAGCAAATATATATTAATGACTCCTGATTTTATCAGATCTCTGAACTGATGAAGACTGTCACTTTACGTAGCATCTTTATGTTTACAGTTGTTGCAATTGGTTAGTTGTGACTAAACCTGATGGTAATGAACTGATCTGTACCAAGCTAGGCTGGTCCTCAGATGGCAGACATGTATCTGAATCTTATCCAGAGTTCTGAGTAAACACATTGAAACAATATTCAATGGGACTCTAGTTGGGATTCCCAATAGAAATCAGGATGTAGAGTCTGCCACCAGGGTTGTACTTGGAGACTTACCAGTTTGGTAGAAACGACCAGAGTCTGCACTCCACTGGCATAGCCTTTGAAACAAAATTCTACACCATGATGAAATATCAGCTTCTGGCAGCTCCATCCATCCATCCATCCATCCATCCATCTATCTATCTATCTATCTATCTATCTATCTATCTATCTATCTATCTATCTGCCAAAAGACAGTAGCACCAAATATATTCTTGCATTTTCCACTGCATTACACAAAACAAATGCTGCTAGCCTAGGATCTTATCAATCACTAACTGAAAGTAATTACTAAAAAAAGAAAAAAATCCTAAAGTGCCTGTTGAGAAATTTGCCTAACTAAGCAGAGTTGAAATCAAACTACTATGAGAAGCAAAACCGGGCACCTATTTGTTAAGTTACCCAAACTCTCTGAAAAGGCTTCAGCAATACCTCTGCCTCCTCCCATGCAACATGCATATACATTGTGACAGTAAAAATAAGCAGACTTACACAAGAAATACTTTCTGGGGAAAAAAAGATTAAATACAAAGTCTAAACATAAGCTTAAAAATATGTTCCTGCTATTCAGGGTGCAACAGAAAACTCCCTCTCAGCCAAAGCCCTTAAAAAGCGAGGGTTTAGTTTAATGAGAACTTCATCACTGAATGGTAAATCCAAAAGGAAGTGAAAAGGCTACTGGGTATTTCATGGTAGCAACTACACATATCCTTTTATTATTTTTTTCATGTAAATTCATTCACATTTAGAGGTCCTTGCAGTAATGTCAATGCCCTTGAATATTACTGTTCCCCAATGCAGATTATTAAATTCTTTTCCCCAGCAATGCACACTCCTGTAGAATTCAGCACAGGATTGCTTGAGCTTATTACTATGACATGCCTAGAAGAAAATTTTCTACAGAGAGAAATGTCAACATTTTCTCCTGGTCTGTACTCAGAGCTTTAATTAATAAGCACAGGTAGGTAAAAGGCCATCTGTCTGTTTACATTCCCCTCTCCCTGACTTCTCCTCTTCTCTCTAGATTTTTACTTTCTACATGACTGGGGCTGACAAGCTTCTGTTTTGTGCAAAATGTTAGCAGAATGCTTTCTGGAGCATGAAGTATAATTTGTTTATTCTTCAAATTAAAGAGACTGTGGGGGAGGAGAAGACAGAGTTAATTTTTTGGCATTTCTGCATACTAAAGGTAAAAGGAGAATTTTTCAAAGTGGGGTTTTGACTTTCAGTTTGAGAGGGTTTTATTAATGGTAAGAACAGCAGGAAAAATAAAAGTATGAATGTGAATGTTATGGCAGGTGCTGATTCCATTGCTGTTTCTCCTTCATTTTACTCCTGTGTCAAGAGAAGCAGGCCTGAGTCATTATAAAGGCCAAAAAACCAAACAAGACATTATAAATGGACACAACTTCAAAAGATATTAGAAGTAAACAGTATAATTGCAAATCCATGATAACATAAACCCAAGGCCACAAAAACACTAAATAAAAACAAGAACACTAAAAAAACACAAAAATGCATGTACAGGTCATGCACTTTTATAGCATTTTGTTTGCTGTTTTGTTTTTTGACTGCCTCCTTTTGAGATGTGTATCTTTTTGAGGGCCACAATTCCAATATGACAGAGGCTCTGTGGTCTTTTGTATTAATGTGATTATAAACATTGCTGTGATCTGGGCACTGCTGTTCAATCATACTACAACTGCACCTCCTGAATTCAAATTTATATTAAGTATTTCTTACATTTCTGTAGTTCCTTAAATTATACAACACATGGGAAACACTGTCTGAAGTATAAGCAATTAGTGAGTGTTTATTTTGTAACTAGTTCTTTATATTATGTATTATTATCTCCAGATTTTGCCTTTGAATTTTACTTCCAGCCTATCAAGAAAACAAGCTTCTGTGAGTTGGTGCTTATTCTTGAGTATTAAGAGAAAAGCTAGCTTAAGCTGACAATGATTTAAAACCAAGGATAAACAGACCAGCATATTATCAATGTCATCTTCACTGAGTTCACCATTGGTTGTCCTTTAGTTTAAAATAAATCAGAGTTGGAAAGATATCATTCTTTATTTAAAAAAAGTTATTTAAGTATATAAAAAAAACCTCTTTAGTCCAAACTTTAACATGAAAGTAAATAAAATCTATGGGATTCTATAGAACACATAACATGTTATATATTTGTTGCTAATATGCAACTGAGAGAACTTTTTTTTTTTTGGCATGCTGGCTTTTCGTAATCACAGTATTCAAAAGTGTGGAAAGCTACCTTTCTGGAAAAATAATGATAGCAAGTTTAATTAAATGCACAAGAGCAGTTTGGAAAAACATAACAGTTTGCTGAACTGAAGAAGAGCTTCTCTTCAAATGATTGGATTTTACACATTTATATTAAGCTGTTTGTGTACAGAAGTAATACTATCTGAAGAACGATGTTACGTCAGCAAACAAGGTTTTTGGATATATAAAAATAAATTTCATTTTATTATTCAAGACTGCACCATTGCACAGAATTCTCTGTCAGCCTAGAAGATTGAAGAGAAAAGGAGGTTAGGGAACAAGACGAGACACTGGCATGATTTAATTGTTACCAAATCCACACAAAGTGAGGTAGGAAGAAATTAAAAGCACAATGCCTTTAAACCTGTTCTCTTTAAAACCATTTCTTCTTGTAGCAGTGCTTTAGAAGCATCTTTTGCTGGTTGGAGAGGGGACGGCTTTTATAGTTATTTTGCTGAGTAGGTGAACTGCAGGTTCTATAACCATCTGTCTCCCAATTGCAGTCTGTAGCAATTTTATGATGTGAAAGTATTGCTCTAGATAGCTTTTGAAGTTAGTAACTTAGAAGCTGCGTTCTGTACAAGCTGGAGTTTCCAAGAAGCCTTCGAAGGAAAAGTGCCTTGCAATTGCCCAATTCATGCATAGATGATTGTGCCAGGCTTTCTCACAGTCCAGGAGATGTCACAGTTGGTGTACCAGCCTTAAGTGAAGGAAAGCAGTGCATACCACTGATGCTTCTTGGGCCTCCCAATAACAGGGCTAAGCCTATCAGCATTTCAAGAGCACAAAGTCCCTCTTATAACAGGTTTATCCCTTCTGTCTCTAGTGAGCCACCTTCCAACAACACCTAGTTCTCATCTGAACTGATCTGTAGTTTGCACATCAGGTAAAACAGGTACCCAGCTCTCTTCATTATGCAGTATTTCCACCAATACATCTGATTGATGAAAAGGAGAAACAGGACTTTTATGACACTCCAAATTCTGAAGAACCTTGCTTAGTTATATCATGTACATGGCACAAAAGAGCATAATGGCCAAGGAGACGAGTCAAACTATTCCAATACCACATTTTGGAATTCACTATATGGATAGAGTAGAACAACTGAAATACAGTACCTTCCAACACCCAACCCAGCTAATGGACCTGAAAAGAGATGAGGGGATTGAAACTCTCATGTTGAAAATTCCAGGTTCCTACCCTGTGATTGACACAGTTTGAAGCAACTTGATGATACAAAAATACAAAAAAAATAGTCAACACATCCTTACCTTCATCAGCAACAACTGTGAGTGTGACAGTGTTTCCTGCATCTTTAATCAGCTGCACAATGTTTTCATGGGAGAGGTCTATGATTGACTGACCATTCACTGCTGAGATCCTGTCTCCTACTTTCAGTTTTCCACAATGATCAGCTGGACTCCCTTCAATGACACGGCCAATTTTATGTGGAATCACTGGAGAATGAAAAAAAAAAGTCAAAATCATTGGCTCCTAGTACACTTTATTGAGAGCCAATGTGTAGTGGTTTGATCACTGGACTGTGAATTCCTGCTTGGCCATGGAAGCCCACTGGGTGACCGTGGCATGGACAATCCTCATATTAATATTCAACAATATGCCTTGATGGCTGAGGATCTAGTCTAGTTCCGTCCAAGTCATAACTTTCTTCTGATTTTTTGACTGCAGTCTCCATTTTAATTATTGACTAAGCCAAAGTATAGGAAATCTTTGACTATCTCAATGTCTTTATCATCTACTTTAGAGTTCGATAAATCATCTTTGGTCATTATTTTTGGTTTCTTAATGTTCAGTTGTAAACCTGCCTTTGCACCTTCTTCCTTAACTTTCTTCAGCAGTCATTCTAAGTCTTTGATATTTTTTGCTAAGTATATAGGGTCAAAGGCATATCTTAAATTGCTGATGTTTATTCCTCCAATTTTCACACTTCCTTCCTCAGAGTCTAATCCATCTTTATGTACGATATGTTTAGCATACAAGTTAAAAGAAGCTGGATAATGAAATACAGTCTTGTCTAATAATCTTGCCAATTGGAAACCATTCTTTTTCTCCATATTCTATCCTAACAGTGGCCTCTTGTCCTGAGTACAGGTTGCTCATGAGGATATTCAAATGTGGTGGTACACTCACTTCATAGTTTTTGATTATCTACACAATCAAAGACTTTGCTATAATCATGGAATCACAGAATCATAGAGTTGGAGGAGACCACAGAGGCTGTCCAGTCCAACCCCTTGCAATGCAGGAACACACATCAAAGAACCCCCGACAGATGGCCATCCAGCCTCTCCACCACACTCCAAGGCAGCATATTCCACTGCTAAACAACTCTGACTGTCAAGAAGTTCTTCCTGAGGTTTAAATTGAATCTCTTTTCCTGCAGTTTGAATTCATTGTTCCTTTTCCTAGTCTCTGGAACAGCGGAAAACAAGCCCGCTCCCTCCTTGACATGACATCCCTTCAAATATTTAAACATGGCTATCACGTCCCTGCCTTAACCTTCTCTTCTGCAGACTAAACATCCCCAGCTCCCTAAGCCTCTCCTCATGGGGTTCACCATTGTGAACCCCTCCTCAGACCCTTCACCATTGTGGTTGCCCTCCTCTGGATACTCTCTAGCTTGTCAATATCCTTCTTGAAATGAGGTGCCCAGAACAGGACACAGTATTCCAGATGAGGTCTAACCAAAGCAGAACAGAATGGCACCATTACCTCTCTTGATTTAGACACCATACTCCTATTGATGCATCCAAGAATCATGTTGGCTTTCTTGGCTGCCGGCATCACATTGCTGACTCATGTTCAGCCTGTGGTGCACAAAGCACAGGCTGATTTTCTTCTGAAATTCTTTGGTGTGTTCTATTTAGTTTACCTACTACTGGAGAAAAATGGATTGGCTATGTTTTGTCAATTATTTCTTCATTTTCCTCATGAAAACATTTCTGTCTTACTAGATATTCATGTCAATCTGCCTGATTTATATTTATCTGGGTCTTTCTTCAATAACATCTAAACCATGTTATTCTTTAGTCCTCTGGAATCGTAACATTTCTTCAGTAATTTTGAAATACAGTGCCTAGGTTCATACTTTTTCTCTCCATAACTTAGGGATTCTTGTGTGAAAATTAAATTGAAGTCCATCTTCTCATCATTCTATTCCCCCCCGCCCCAAACCCTGGAGGCCTACAGCAGAAAGAGACATAATTCTGCCTGGATCCTTGTACCTCTTCATGCCACCTCTGTGACTTAACTGTTATACAGAACACTGCAGGTTTGCTGTGATGATATTATCATGCAAAGCATCAAACAATGCTTTATGCAAGTTGTCTGTGTTCACCCCACTACAAATGTAGGTAACACTCTCCACACTCATAACAACAACAACAATAATACCACTATCATCATCACCACCACCACCACCCAGAACCCCCTTAAAGCTCACATGCTAGGTGTAAGGCTCAACTTTTTGAGTTTATGTCTGTTGTATCATAAACTATAATTTACAGAAAAAAAACAGGATAAAGATGTATCTAGCCAAATTAGCATTTTACACCACGACAGTAAACTTCATGCAACTTCTGGAAGTCGTCTGCAATGAGAGACTAATGTGTTGTTAGATTTTGCAATTAATGAAATAGCTACCATGAAGAGTTCTAGCTTTTTATCCATCTAAGAAATTTTCTTGCATTTCCTCTAAATTTTAATTTAATTAATCTCTGTGACTGTAAACTCAAAACTAATGTGCGATAATGAAGGCAGTGTTAGCTAGAGAATCACTGCATATAAGGAAACCCATAACTGCATGAACCACAGAAGGTTAACTGTAAATTGTAAAAAAAGCACTCAAATGTAAACAATAAACAATACTTCTGAAGGTTTCCCCAAAGCCCAGTACTGCTATTTTAGACCTCGCGATGTTGAAATAAGTGCTCAGTTATTTTCCCTGTTTTCAATTGCACTGCCAAACAGAATTCCATCCTTTTTGAAACACAATAATGTTTTGTATTATGCAGCATCAGGATTACACAGGGGAATTTGGCTTAGTTATCAACAATAATTTTTTCTCTGACGCTGTCTAAGCTCTGACTAGGCAGCATGAAAATCGTATTTCATATTTCTAACTCAGGGCACATAATCAATTCTACAGCATCAGAGGGTGACAGTGCCAGTTCCAATCGTTTCCATAGCAACTGCCTTCATAAAGGAGAATGAAGAATCTCTGAATACTGACCTAGTACTATAGCAGTACCTCATTTTTCATAACCACTTGGTATTTCACAGAGTGTACTGTGATGAGGTACTTTAAACGAAGTTTAAGAACAAACCATTAAAAAAGTACAGAAACTCTATAAATAGCCAGTATTTTCTTTACAATGTTTTATACAATAAAGAATAATTGGTAGGAGAAGGGTAAACTATGGAAAGTGAGGCACTACTTCAGTAATAGCAACTAATATTATAAAAGTATCTCTTGGGAAAAAAATGAATGATAAGACTATAAACAAGAAAAAAGAGGCGTTTGTACCCAAAAGAGATTTAAAAGTCTGTATCACAGCAAGGGATTACAAAAAGTAATTTGATGGACTTGGAACAAATCTGTCACTATAGTCTATATTTTTAATTTTATGAACAGAATAAACATAATATTCTGTGGAATGTATTATTTCTAAAATAGTTGCAAAAGGAAGGAAAAACTAAAATTGGGCGTGCTTAGAAGAGCAGTAACAGCAATTTGGTTTTCAAATGTATTCTTGCAAAACAGGAAATTGTTATAAGTACTGGAGCATTAGGGTTTGCAGAAATATTAAGGGTTGAATTACAAAAAGACTTAAAAATGCAACAGTTGAATTACAAAAAGACTTAAAAAATTACAAAAAGACATAAAAAATCTTTTGCCCTTCACAGAAGGTTGATTTGAAGACATGGGAACAAGCTTGTAACCAGGGAGAAGATATTTACAGTGTTCCATTAAATGTCATTAAATTTACAGTCAAGTTCCATTATCTGGAGTCTATCTATTCAAACAATGTAAAAAATTCAAATATACCATGGTGTGTGGAGATCCCATCCAGGAACCCATTCACATTATGGAATTATAGTATTATGAGTCTACTGGAACTGCCATGGCTGCATTCTATGGTATCCTGGGGTTTGCTGCTTAGTGAGGCACTGAAGAACTCTGGATGAAATTTTTAAATGAAATACCCTCCCTAACCTGCCAATTCCAGAATTCCATAAAATAAAATGGAATCATGGAAGTTAAAATGGCATAATAGTGCTATAATTCTGTAGTGTCAAAGGGACCCTGGTTAGTTATCCTGAACTAAAACATGTTATATTTTTCAGTACAAAATAGAAGGGTTTTTAAAAATGTAAGACTGCCATAATGACTGATCCATATTTTTATGTCTCTGTCTCTGTCTCTCTCTCTCTCTCCCCTATGTCTGAACTCCACCTGCAAGTTTTCTGGAATAGTTTTATTGATTTATATAATGCCAGGGATCCAGAGGCTTACGAAAGAGTAGTAACACATTTCTGTTGTGCGAGTCCATTCTAACAAATTCTTCTGATTTCCCTATCTTGCTGAAGTTATCTGTGCCATATCCGATATACTTCCAGGAGTTCCTCAAATGACTGACGTATCTGGGGAGAAGGGGCAGGAAATCCCCACTGTATAAGTGCAATTCTGCTTATGTTTCTCCTGATCTCATGCTATCCCACTATGCAAGGTTTCAAATGGATAACTATATATCACAAAAAACAATGACATTTATATAAAAGAGTAGTAGTAGTAAGATCACATAAAAATGAGACAAGCGAAAAAACAAAATCTAAGGAAAAATTAAAAACCACAAACAGAAAGAAAAAAGAAAAGAGAAGACAAGACAAGACTTAGGACAGATGTTGGTAGCACTTGGATGTGATTGAACCACAGAAACAGGTCACCATTTCCCTCTGGTTTCCCAAAGTACAATATCCCAATTTATACTGTTGTAGAAATGCAGCAAGTGTATTATAATCAGCCCTCCACATTTGTGGGTTTCACTTTTGTGGATTTGATTATTCACAGATTATTTGCTGTCACCCCTGCTGTCTCCCTATGCCATTTTTAATAGGACCTGCAAGCCTTGTGAGACTGTGAAACTGCGAACGAGGCTTGTAAGGCCCTCTTAAAAATGGTGTGGAGGTGGCAGTAAGCCCCACCAGCTACCCGCTTCTGTCTTGTGAAGGAATCCTGAAGCCTCAAAGGAATCCATGGTGGGTTGAATATGCTGATCATACTTTTTTGTGTGTTAAATATGGTTTGGGAGAGCCTAGAGTTATTTACAGTTTTTTCACTTTCACAGGGGCCCTATGCCCCTAACCCTAGTGAATGTGGAGGGATTACTGTATTTAGAAGGAGTCTAGACAATGAAAATGAAAGAGAGGGAATGGGATGTAGAGATTTTCAGATTAAAAAATAAGTGTAAGGCTGTGACAGAAAATATATTTCAGTTACAGTTCTTTGAAGTATACCTGTCAAATGATTCAGACAATGAAAGCAAGCAACTCCAGTTCAATTACACTGATAAGTAAAACTGAAATCTTACAGTACTTACCACCAGGTGGTGGCTTGTTTTTCGAGGTAAGGATCACAAAGCCAAATCCTTCATTTTCCTTTCGTTGTAGCACAACGTCATATGCCTCTGGAACCTGTTTACTGAGTAACTCTACACGATTTGGTCTAGGAGAGCCATTCTGGGAGGAGATGGCAACTTGAGATGATGAATCTTCTTCTGGTTGCTTATCTACTACAAATGCCACAAAAACAGGCATATGATGAATCAGTAAACATTATAATCATTGTGAAGCTAGATTGCCAGAATTAAACACAACCTTATTTGACATAGCTAAGAAGAGGTATGTGCAAAGAAGCTGTAATACAGAATGTCTTTAAAACTATACCTCAAAATTTATTTTAGATGACCGTAAAGGACACATGGTATGTTAAGACAAGCAACAGAAGCAGACTTAATGCATATGTACAGTTTAGTTGTTTAACTCTGGAATCTCTTTTAAAGTCCCTGTAGTAGATGTCCAACTGCAGGGAATGTAAATATATTATTTGCGTACCCATGGATGAGAGTGAACTAAGAATAACCACACACACACACAGAGGTTGGGAAAAACAAAACCACAACTTTATTGGCTACAGCTGTCACAGGGTTGACATGTGTATGTGTCCAGATCCAGGCATCGATCAACCCACCTGTTGGCTGATGAGCCCAATAACCCGCCAGGCTGGGGTTGCCTTGATGACAGGCACAAGGGCCACCTGCCCACCAAGGAGTGCAGAGGATGTGTACCCTGGCCAACTGGCACACCCACTTTCCCTTGCACTCCTCATGCCCTGAAGCTCCATGTCTCAGCCTGGGAAAACCACAACCCCAGATCCAGGACCCATGCCAACGCCGGCAATTAAGCCAATAGAGAATGCCACCCGCTGCTAGGACAAACTGCGCCTGCAGGGAAGCTGGGGAGGTGACGCTGTGAGAAAAACTGAGCTCCAGCTGGGGAGGAGCCCGAATAGCTACCCTCTGGACAGAGCAGAGGAAAAACTGTGGCCAGCCAAGGCCCCAACACCGGCAGCCAATGAATTCAAACTGGGGCTTAAACTCATTGGCTGCTGGGAAGGCACAGAGGCTGCCAGGAAGGCGGAAACGATAGCTATGATGACTGCATGGCCACGGAGCCATGAGCCATCGCCTCTGGCCCAACCCGCAAATACACTGCACGGGTAAGTTGTGCAGCATTGCTTTAAATCAGTCCTGACCCAGGATTTGTCAAACTGAAACAATTTTGTTGCAAATACAGTTAAGTCTTCTCCCGTTGAGCCTACTTCATCTCAAAACCTTTACTCAGATATTTGAAGGCTACTGTCTCATCAGTCATAACAATTTTGTATGGTTCCAGTTCACTGGAACCTTAAACAAATTTCCCATTACTTAAGGAGTCATGTAACAACAGTGAGCAACAGTATTATGAAGTACACACAGCAGTTTCAAAGTCATCTGGACTGATAATGAAAGCTGAGGTTCAAAGACAGAAATTGCTCTTCTTTGGTTAATGTCTTCCTGCTCTCCAGGTGGTTGCTTACACTCAATTTGATCTCTTAGTTCCATAGAACACCATGCTGACAGCAGCCAGCAGGTAAAATACAAATACAATGCATACAAGCCTGGGTTCTATTTGCTACTTACATCTTCCTTCTACTGAAGAGGTTTTCTTTTACTCAATGCTCAACTGCTTTTACATTTTGGGAGCACAGAGGAAAAGGACCAGGTAGATTCTATTCATAACTCAGCTGCTATGTAACACTTAGGAAAAAGTGGCTCGAAACCACTGACAACATGAACTGATCTTGCAGACTGTGGCATCCTCCACACTGTCTCACAACCTATCTCAATAGTAGTCTCATTAAACAGTACTGTTAGTTGGTGGGATAGTCATATTGTAAAAACTTGTTTTGATTCAGAGCAAGGATGGGCATTTGTGGCCCACCAAATGTTGTTGTACTGTTATCTTTCACCATAGGTTATGCTGGCTAGAACTGATGGTAGCTGCAGGCCAGTGTCTGGTGGGCTGTACTGGTAGTCTAGATCAGTACTACTCAAAGCGGTGGTTCATGAACGTGTGCTTGTCCCTGAGTCATCTGCTGTCATCCCTGGAGAACTTCCAGGAAAGAATTGCAGCCAGTGGGCATAAATATGGTACCGGTCTCTGGCACATTAAGAAGGAAGAAGTTGCTGATCCCACATCAGATAGAGTAAGAATTGGGCCAAATTCATGCTGGAACTGGATATAACTCAGCAAGTCCTATATGTTCTATAGAAACAGAAAGTCCTGTGTTTGGATGGATAGTGAGGCATTCTATTGAAGAATGGTGTAGCGTTCAAGCCAACAGCACCTTACTCAGCAGGTTTTGCTGCTGATCACACACCATTTCCTGTACTTCTCCCACACTTCACTTGGTGCAAGGCTAATTGACAGGGCTTCTTGGAACAAGGGAATTTCCATTTCTACCTACCTGTGCTAGTTCCTAACTGTAGTTCAGTAAGGAATACACACCATGGAGAAAAACTGAGTTTTTAAAATTTCTCTTTTTTTAAAAAAATCCTTTCTTTCTTTCTTTTGTTGTAAATTTCTTTTCTTTTCTGCAAGATTGTTTCAATTTATCCTCCAAGAAGCTAGATCATAGAAGAATTGTACACGTGAAAAACAGCGGTTATCTAATTAGTTTAACACACTGCAGAACGAAGAATAGCAGACAGCCAAACATTCAGAACAGAGAAACACAGTGGTAATGAAAAATTTCAACTATACTGATATATGCGAGAAGTCAAATGTTGGCAAACATGTACACCTAGAAATATGCCTTGATGAAAATTTCATCATATAAGCTGGAGCAAGTGAAAAGTGGACTCTGAATGTGATCCTTACCAACAGGGAAGAAGATATGGACAATGCCAGGAAAGTACTGCAACCCTTGAATGAAATCTTACATTAAATACAGATCATTCCAAGGAAGGAAACATTTCAAAGTAGCTTTTAAAAATTTGCTAACATTTACATTGGAAAAAGAATTGGTGGAGTGATTTTATCTGATTTTAGTGTACTTGGCTTCAAGTGGTTCTTAGTCAAACAAATATGAAGACTATACTCTTCTAGTGTCAACTTGTTTCATTCTGAATCCTTTTCATATAAATGTAGACAGAAAGATGATAATGCAAGTTCCTTGAGTCTTTAGAAAAGCAAATTAACTTCCGGAATGAAGAAAAGTTTGTCCTAAGAAATCACCTAATTCCAAAAGGATACAGATGATGTCTTAGAAAACGAAACAGGAAGCTCATAAACCTTATGAACAAGTGGAATAACAAGTAGAAAAGTGCTTCTGAGAGTCAAATTCATAAGCAGGTCAGGAACTCAAGGAAGATTTTAGTCAATATATATATGAATATTAAGTCCTAAATGGGGCACTTTGGATTGTGGATGGCTTAGGGAGAAATGTCTCTTAATGTACAAAAATATGCATTCTGACATAAAATTTGCTAGGACTGAGGACTAAAATCTCCAGAGACTAAGGATGCTAGAAACAGAATTCTGATACTGAGTCCTTATTTCAAAATCATGTGAATGGATATCTAAATCTGGAATATACCCTAGTCTTCTTCAGCATAGCTTCCTTGACTTTACAATACGAAGATATTGCTAGGCAAGATGTTGCCTTTGGCCAAGGATGTTCCACTGTACCCTGTGCTTTAGTATAAAATCCAATTACTCTCATCAATTCCCTTGTCTGTGTATCTGAGAAGTCTGGCACCTCTAACGGACAGTATTTTTCAGAAAGCATTTTCTGACGACAGAATGTATTTCTGACTGATAGCAGTTAGTACAGAATGAAGAAAATCAGTTCCAAAGAGTAATGTCTCATGGTATGTTTGAAGCATAGCAGAACCAGAACTATTTAAATCACAAAAATACTCTTAGAAGCCCCCTCCAGTTCAAGTATCATACCAATATGTAGAGACTTTTTTTCATCATCTCCAAACAGAAACAGAAACGGGTAGTTATCCTTGTAGCACAATGGCCCTTTTCACACGCAGTTTCTGTAGTGCGAGGGTCCCTTGAACGTCACGTGAATGGGAGCATCGGTCTGTATGACGCACTCCCATTCACGCGATGCTCACAAGCCTAAAGCGGGACGCGCATGCATTTTCTTATTTTCGGCTGCAAGCCGAAAATACTGTGCGGTTGCGCAATGCTCCCGGGGCCCTCGTGCACTTACCTGTGTGCGGTGCGTCGGACGAGCTGAGCCTGTCGCACTTCCTCCCCCAGCGCAGCCTACAGCTCCCAGACTGCGCTGTGGAAGGAAGGAGCGGGGCGCTAGTGCGACGGTTGCGCTACCAGGAAGCGACCTGCGGCACAAAGGAGCGGGGAAGCAGCAGCGTTCCGGATGAGGCTTTTCATGCGAGACGCCCTCCCCAGTCACGCGAACGGGTAAGGTGCGAAAAGCCTCAATGAGGTATCAAATGTAACATGTTTCCCAATCTCTGTTGGGTAAAGATATCAGTCATAGACTGATGGAAGTCTCACCTCTTACAGTTCTGGAACTCTGCTAATTAGTTTAAAAGTTGTTGAAACCTTTAGGAAATATGAAGACACAAAAAGAATATGCCTTTAGAATTCTGTCTCTGTTTCAGAGAAGAAAACGGTTTCTTGTGTTGCTTTCTTAAATCAACATCTATGGATTCCTGAGGATGCTTAAAGACAGCAAATCAAACACTGGCAAGACAATGAGTTTGAATCTACTTTGAAAAATTGCAAGCCATGTGTTTCTACAAATTGCCAATGGCTCTCTCTCCAAATGGATGAGGATTCAACAATGAGTCAGCTAAGAATGCAGCTGATAAGGATTCTCTCTTCAATAATCATTGTCCACAGAGAGGATGCAGAAAGAGAACGAACTCCAGAGGCTCATGGGAAATGCCACCAGTCTTCTAGAGTTCCGATGCTTCTCTACTTATTTTTCCACATAGTAATTGATTAAAAATAACTTCAATTTATAAAAAATAAATTTTCCCAAAAACAAAGCAGTAACAAAACACAGTGATTGAATCACAATACCAGAATATTAAAATGTACTTCTCCAGAACTTCAAATAATCAGCACGCAGATCATACAGAGAATGTGATAATGTAAACTGTGCTTACCAAGCATAGTTATTATATTGATGCAAAATTCTCAGGTTCTAGGTAAGCTTTCCATACAAACGCATCTTTAAAAGTCTAATCAAACCAGCCTCTGAAACTAGATCCTTTGGGATCCTTCTAATATGCAGCTATTTCTACCCCAATTGTTGCAAGTAGCATTACAATTGTTTTATCATGTCAAATACAATTTCTTCCTCTAATAGGGAGCAAACTACTAACTTCATATTCCATTTTAATGGCTGATCTATGAATTAAACAATGAAATGTAAGACCCCGTCCCAAATGCATCTACATATTTATTTTTCTATATAACAATTTATATCTTGACCTATATTCAAACATCTCATGGGGAATTACAATCAAAGCAATTTAAGCAACTTAAAATAATTCAGTATGAAACAGTAAGAATAACTTGCATGCTAAAACTGTCTAACTAACAAACAAAACAAATTAAAACAGTATAAGCTGTGTATGTGTACAAGCTGCATACAATTATTAGACCCCCAAAGACTTTAATAAAAAGCTGTACTTTAGCTTGCCAGCTGAATGAAGCCAATCTGAGTGCTGATGAGGCCTCTAAGGGAAAGCATTCCATAACTTGAGCGCCATAACAGTGAAGCCACCTGGAGGAGAGTACCTTATCTTCCATACCTCATCCAGAAGTGGATAGTGTTGCTTTGTTAAAACAATGGCCCTTAATAGAATAAGGTGCAATCTGTAAAGAACCTTGACAGAAAATTCCTTAAATGGTATAGAAATGATTTTGACTAGTGAGAAGGTCCAATTTTGGGACTGTCAAAACCATTTCCTGTAAGACTTTCAAACAGAGCAAGAAAGTGCCTCCTCTTTTTTGAAGAGTAAATTTGCCAAAGGAGCAGGACCGAAGTTTTCTGAAACCAGCTGGTTATGAGATCTTGAAGTTTTTCTTTCAATATATTCCTACTTATAGACTTATCTTTTTCAAATCAACCCTGAACCTTAAAAACACCTTTGTCCTCCCACTTCTTATATTATTGAGTAGATGGGGGGAAATGATGTGGGGTGGGGCCTTGAAATCTTCATCCAGTGTCCCCATATATTAAAAGTCAATTAAAGGAAGACCTTTCAGTTTAGTTTCTAGGCATCAATTGGAAAGGTCTCCAGGCAATTTATCACAGACAGAATCACAGATGTGGGAATCCAAGCTGCCACAGAACATCTACAAGAAAAGTTTTGACCTCTTCCAAGACTATAAGAGGCAAAACTAGCTCAGGAGTTATTCTGCAACACATTTTACAATGGGCTCCAATGACCTTCTCTAAGGCTTCAGTGATAGCGGAAGTTTTAACAGCCTCCTAAAGAGCTTTCACGAGCTACAGAGGGAGTACCTTCCTGTTCTTTTTATTTGTTGTCACTTCCAGGAACCCTAAAAACCCTGAGCAGGACTTCTGAGAACAAATTTTACCTCTCCAAATGATACATGGGAAAGGGAACAAGAGAAGAGATGCAAGTGAATTCTATGAGGAAGCCTGCAACAAGAAACATATGTGGCTCTCCACTGCAGATTACTTGTGGAGAATGCCATGCTGGTTTTGTGGTACAAAGATCCATTCGTCTTACAGGTACTACATCTTTCTTTCTGTATTAATCTTTCTTCTTGTTTAGTGCTATAACTGCTGCATTAGATGAATTTATTTGTACTTTTGTCAATACCATATGGATTGATTAGGGTTTTTTTTTAATTACATATTTCCCTGACACTATGATTATCTGTAATTGTTCCCAAAATGGAAGAGGCCTATTGTCTTCATAGATTTATTCTCAGCCAGTTTTTTCACTATTGGTTAAGAGGCACAACTGGTATGCTTAGTGAAAGATAGGGAGCTTCTCATGAGTAACCTTATTACAGGCTATGGAATGGAAAGATGTTCCCTAGCCTCAAACAATGAAGAGAATCTAAGTCCTCCCACGGTATCAAAACCAAAACAGATGGTGATGAAATGGGCTTTATATTTTTGTTTCTCTCTTGTTTGTTCAAAGGGCTACTGGAACTAGTTCTATCTTCATTTTTTTCCTATGAGCTCCATTGGTGGCAAGACTTGAATTTTCAGAATTTTCAAAAAGTATCCACCTCAAACAATATAGTAACTACTGGTATCATTTGCATTGCATGTTTCTGCAAAGTCACATCAACAAACATTCTGGGTGACTCCTAACTGTTGATAAATCAGGCTGAACAAAAGAACAGGGCTTGCCACTGGCATTGCCAAGTAAACTTACTGCTATCTGAAACAAACGAGATGTGGTATTGTGGCTCCTTGACAGGAACAATCAAAAGACATTGGCTATTTCCAGAAAGAAAGAGTATTTCTTATAGAATGGCATTTCATGGGCTAAGGCACACTATGGAAAATTGACAGATGACAAAAAAAAAGAGTACAACAGCAGCTGTCAGCATCCTTCCCAGTTTGGGTCTGGTCCAAGTAACTGCGATAAGGGATACTCATTGCTTTTATTGAGCTAAACACCATCACACCAAAGGTCAAAGAGAAAGAAGGTAATGGAATGCATCTGGCAAATTGTCCTTCTTTTGATTTCAGAATTGGGATCTTCTGCCAGCTACCCCTCTGAGCCTCCTTCCCCTCCCTAGATCCTTAACTAAGGTGAAGTGTAGGAAGGGAAGAATAGAAGAAAGGAAGTATTCGAACTGAAGCTGTGAAGCTTGTTTCTCAACAACTACTAATTTGTATCAGAAGCTATTTCACTTGGTGTTGAAGCTGTCAAACAAAGAAGATGGATCACTGTTGCTGAATTAAAAGCAATCCTATCTCAACATCACCGGAAGATGATGAATGATTATTAAGAAATTTTCCGCTCTGAAGTTTTCTCAAAGTGAATCTGTATACAAGGTTGGATCCAGACTGAGTCCTCCTCAGAGCACACCCACTGAAATCAATAGAACTTGAATTATGCATGCTACAACTAATCAGTCTGGATCCAACAGATGGGCCTTCCACATTTGCAATTAACATAAAACCACATTCTTTGCAGAAGGAGGAATTTCTTCAGTACGTCAAATGCAGCATTAACTCTGGAGCCTTATTCACATGTTATCACACATCAATAAATAGTTATGGTGCCACTTTGCTTTCACCCAGTATACCTTAACTCATCTAAGGCTGCTGGCAATATCAGTGGAAAAAATTTGTTATTTTGAACCAAACTGCTGTAATGACATTAGGGGACACCAAGTGCAAAAGAACTGGCTTAACTGACAGATAATGGCACATACCACCAAAGAAGATCTTTCTCCGAACAGTCAGCAGCACCTGGCCATTTCGTGCAGCGCTAGTCATTAAATCCAGAACTTGCTTGTGTGATTTTCCTTTGACTGGGATACCATCAATGCATACAAGCTCATCTGCAGCACGGAGCCTACCATCTTTTTCAGCTGCCCCCAGTGGAATAATGGCTCCAATGTAGATCTAGTAGCAAAAATGAAATTATATAAAATTAAGGAATGCAGAAACATGAACATATTTAATGTTTTAGATTAAGTATAAAAGAACATTCACTATAAAAATCTACATTCCCACTACAAGGTATATTTGTATGTGATTAGCTTTAACAAAAACGTTCATAATACTTGGCATTATGAAATAAGTGCTTGCTCTGGAGTTCAGAAGCTTCATGCAAAATGCAACAAACTGTCTTCTTCCTGAGATGTCATTACTGTAAGCATGCTGCACCAATACACTACTGTTTGCAATAATTACTTGCTGCCATCTTAACTAAGTTTAAGATGTGGTAATAAGCACCTCAAATAAATACCCAACCCTTTATCCTAAGCTCAAATCAAGACCTTTATTACGTAAGTTTATTACCTATCTATCATTAAGACTTCAAAGATATGCACATCTGTTTTTATTTGTTGTGTCTTCATTATGGAATAAAGAAAACTTGTCAAAGCTTGAATCTTAAGAAATTATGTAAAATGTTTTTATTCAAGTTAACTTTTCATGACAAGAAACATGGAGAAACAAGATGGTTCGATCATTTCAACAAGAATTCAAATATTCTAAGTTAGTTATCTACCCAAAGCCTTTGAGATAGGGCTTTACATATCTAGAGCCCTAACGATGACATGGTGAACAAATATAAAATGTATAATAATTTCTGACACAGTATGTTGTTTTGGTTTTTATATAGTAAGAAAGAATCATGTAGGGTGCTTGGTTTTTTCATCTTTTCTTCCCACCGCAGCCCTTTACACCTACTGCAAAGAAGTTCTTCAGGGTCAGAAACTCTCTGGTACTATATGCAATATAGTGTACCCTCTATATATGCAGGGTTCAGTTCCGGGAATCCTCACATAAAACAAAAAATGTGAATGCTCCGTCCCATTATTGTCAATAGACACAACATGTGTGTGCCCATGCTGGTACAGGTGCGTCACTGGCACATCCACTCATGATAATGGGACATAAGGCTTCACGTAATCTTGCATTTGTGTGTGCAGAGGTTGCTCCAGTAGAGCGTGCACTGTACAACCTGAAGGGTTGTACATTTGAGAAGGGAAACAAGCAACCCACAACTCTTCCTAGATGCATGCACAGACATTATTTCTGTTCACATGCTGGGTTACATGTCTTGGCCTTAATATTAGAAGCAGCCCAACAATAAGCACTTCTGAGTATTTCCAATGAGAAGATGTAACAAGGATATTCAACTAGAGGGAAAAAGGAATGCTTCAGCACAAAAGAAACTAGAAATTACCTAACTCACTCCTGCCTGGTAATGTTTAGTTTAAAGCATATTCATGAAATGACTTCACAGCAGAGTTTCCTTTATTCATCTCCATTGGCTATTACTTGAGAAAAATGGGAAGATGTAGACCATGATGTCACTTAAAGCATATATATGAACTAAACTTCACTAGCTATGGCTATTATAACACATATGTATTTAAGGAAAAATTTAATTTTCCCTCAGAAAGTTCACATTTCATCTTAAATTTAAAGATATCACATCTTCTAAGTATCTGTTAGTAGTATTACTTCTGTCATTTCATCAAGACACAGCTTTTGTAGTAAGACAGCAATACGAGGATACACATTTTTTATATTCTCAAATACTGGCTTTTCAAGTGACTTGGTAATTAAATTAAACAAACAAATTAAATTACAATTAAATTAAATTACAATTAAATAAAATAAATATTGTATGCACTTAATTGGCAGTTGTCTGCTTGCATAATTACTTCCCCCTTATCCAGATTTGACCGAGTCATTTTATTAAAGTATTCTTATTGTCATATATTGTTTACATTGACACAATCTCTCGGTTTCTCCTAATAAATTTATGTAAGCAGCCATCTTCTCTTGCCTTGTGATAGGTGAATGAAAAAAATCTTTTCAAAAGGGTTTTTCAAATGCTGATGCATATATCTTCCAGTGACTACGTTGATAAAAAGTGTGTGTAAGTCTAAGGACCTGGGAATCTTGTGAAGGAGGCCAACAGTTCCTAACTCAGTTTGACTGAGTTTGTTATCAATGCATCAAATAAAAATAAGAGCAATTTCTTTATAAATTTCAGCCACTGCTTATGAAGTTTTTCTGCAAGTATTATTCCTATTCTGTGAAAAAAACCAAACTAATCTGTTGATTGTTGTAGCTGAAGTACTGGTAGAATATAGAAGAGCTAATTTAAACTTATGAGGTAATGAAGAGAACATTATGGACACAAGCTGCTTAACACCAAAATATACAACACTGAAAATTCCACTTTACTTACTGACTGATCTGGACCATCTCCTCCAAGAACCCGGAAGCCAAAGCCTGTCTCTTGCTTTCGAAGGAAGACATCCAAATCCTTTGTGTTTGGAGCTAGTTAGGAGAAGACAGGGAAAAACTGTGCACAAAGCAACATACTTGGCTATTTCAAAACAACATAAACAAACATTAGTCTACAGAAGAGGAAACTCAGTCAGAAAACATTACCCCTCAAATGTTTAAAAATAACACAGTTAATAACTTGTGGCATTAACTCATGTATTATCTTAGGATAGGGAATGTATGATCTTCTAGGTCTGAACGTTTTTTAAAAAAGCCCATGATTGCACAAGAGTGTTTTTGCAGTCCCCTCAGGTTTCATCACCATACCATCATCACCACCCCAAATCTAAGCAAGGGGGCTGTTTGGTCAAGGGTCACTGGTGCCCACTAAACACTGAAGAGCACCACTGGCTATTGTACAATGTTTACATAGGGCCCTCTTCACATTTCTAATGTCTCCTGGTTCCCTTTTAAAAGCTTTTTGCCTTTTTAAAAACCAAGAAGTGATGGGATTTACCACTCTAGTTGTTACCCATTTTGAAGAAAGGCTTATACAGGCTGAAGGAAGGCACCTAGAAGCCTGGAGAAATGAGAAGAGGGGCTTACTCATCCTAATTGGCAACAGCACCCTTCAATAGTTACTGACTGTTTTCTGACTGTAGCAGAAATTAATTTTGGACTAAGGTAGGAATGGTGACAACTATTGGAAGTACTAGTCCAACCAAGCATTCTCTTCATGTTCCCCTTCTTTTGTTAGAAAAGCAATAGAAATACTTAGACCCTTTTCACATGGCATTTGTCATGCGAAAGGGCCCCTAAAGCATTGGGCAACTGCGAGGTGCGGTCCACATGATGCACTCGCAATTGTGCAACACTGCAAGGTCTGGCAGATGTCGATTGTGCACTATTTCATTTTTGGCTTTGAGCTGAAAATGGTGCACGATCGCGTATCATTCCGGGGCCCCGCACACATCTGCCATGTGTGTGGAGCTCTGGAGTCGTGGTATTCACGCTTCCTGCTCCAGTGCAGCCTGGGAAAATCCCAGGCTGCGCTGTGGAAGGAAGACGAGGGGCTCTCACGCTACCTGCTCATGAGCAGGCAGCAGCTGCAGAATTGAAGCAACGGGGAAGCGAGAGCCTATCGCAAGAGGCTGGTTGCGCAATCCCCACATTCCAGCTCCACAAAAAGGTGAGTTGCAGAAAGGGCCTTAGTCATAGGGCTTCCTACATGCCTCTAGTGATGCTTCATACTGCTTCTCAAGCTTACCTCATTTTCTCAACTATAGATGGTAATGCTATGACATTGATAATCACTGCTACTAGCTAACCAGCCCATGTTCCCAGAAACTCCCAGGAATTAGTGGTTAAACAAATACTCCTCTTTCTTTTTCCTTCTCTTCCAAATATGGGTGAGTCACAGATCCTTGGAACTCTTCAACTGTAGCATCTTTCTTAGTTAGCTAGAAATTAGGAAACCTGGATGTATTTTTAGTTATGTATACAGAAACAGCTTCCACTCTTCCCCACAAGCAGCTAACAATCCAGAAAACTAAGCCAACCCAACAGCAATGAGGGAATGCTACAGCCCCTGGCAATTAACCAGCCCAGCTCTAGATGTTGCTGATTGGAGATAACATCCTTCACCATAAGCAGTGGTGAAGTATGACAACAGATGCAGCTGAAAACAACTGGAGGAAGAATAGTCAGGACAGAAGTTAGTATGGCTCTCCCAGTACTAGACTAATGAAGATGACTATCTACACACATACACACACACATACACACACACACAAATAAAAATAAAAAAAATAAAAAAATGTTACTACTGGGTTTTAGACACCTATAACAACACAGTGGAAATATTTTATCTTTTTCACAAGGTTAGCAGATCCAAGACTTAGGTGATGATGTTAAGGCATTCCAGAAGGTCAAAAGTTAATCTGTAACTATTCAACTGATTAAAATAATTTCTAAACAAGTTTTTGCAGAAGTTTAACAAACTCAGAATAGATTCTTAAAAATACTAAAAGTCAAACTGCCAGATCATGATCCATACCCCTCCACTCCTCAACACAGGAAGTACAACATCATATAAGAGGAAACAGGGAAGATTTAGGGCATGGTATGGGCAGATTAGGGGAAGGTTGGATCTGCAGGAACCAAAGTTATCCCAGTCCTAAACCTTGCCTTCAACATGGTAGAACATTCAGACTAGGCTGTAAAGAAGAAAATAATTTTAACAGTAGTCAGTGCCACTTTTCCCTCACTTTGGAAATGCTGAAGCAGTTTGAAAGAATAAAAGGATACAAGTACATATCACAAGACACATTAGAAATGTTTGTGCCTGTGATTTGCAAGGCTTTACTTAATTTGATTCACCAACTTGTCTTCACTGCTGTCCTTATAATTTATTAATTAAATGATTATGGTATCTATGATAGTATTAATCCAAGATGCAACAACAACACCTTCTGTCATCTTGAGGAAATATTACATATTAGCCTTCCAGTGTCAACAGCTATTTCATAATAGACTCCGTAGCAGTTTTATGCATTGAGCTACACTGATCTCTCCACATAAGAAGTGGTGTGAATCAAGGCAAGGCTGAACTATGTATATATCAGATGTCCATGCATCTGATGAAGCTTTTGTTATCAACTTCTTTCTCCCAGTTAAGTCTCAAAACTGCTACAAGATTCATGTTTATAACTGGAACAAAAATCAAATAAGACTATACATCTCTGTGTGCATCTACTGAAACAAAGAGATTATTAAAAGATTTATGGAAAATTTTAAATGTTTTTATAAAGAATATTCAAATATATAACAATTATGATCTGAATATGCATCCCTGGATGGTGAGAAACAAGAAAAACAAAATAAGGTGGAGCAAATATGTTACCAGCCCCCACACCAAAGGACCATTGACGACCCATGGCCTTGTGGGAAGAAACAGTAAAGGGAGGGAAGAAAACAAAGCTAACAGACATGTTTACTGCTCCAGCAGGTCCAATCCCATAATAAACTGTATTTTAATCTACCTACTGTGATTTTCTTATTGTATCTTTATTCTACTTACAAAAAGCTTAGCAGAATTCATATCCTTAAAAACAGGACTTTACATAAGAAGTGCTATGTTTCCCACTGTTTTAAGATGCACTGTGATATAGCCTCTGAACTCTGCATTTCAGAGATCTTTTGTCATTGATGTTTCCCTGATAAGCTATTTCATTTGTCCAAAGAAGTTTCTTTGAACATTACAATGATGTCTAATCAAGTAATTTGAAACCTTAAGGGAAAAAAAAATCTTATGGCCAGAACCAGTACAGAATGTCTGTTAACAAAATGAAGGGAAAAATGCTGAAGGGGAGAAAAGTCCAACAAAATCTAGATGACAGTTACACAATATTAACTAGGTCAATTTCAGAAGCTGACTGCTGATTGCCCCCCTCCCCTAATGTCACAAAGGAAATTCACTGTCAGCTAATGAGTTTCTGAGGGACAGACTTAAATTATTTGCATTAGAGTCAGATTAACCAAGAACACAAGCAATGGAAACAGCATATGGAAATACAGTCAAAGATGGGAATGGGCATATCCATATAACCTTCATCCAGTCCCAACAACCTAGCTGTGAAAAAAACATGTAGGGGACTTCTGTCCATCCCACTTTTTTGGAGAGATTTGTTTAGGTGGTGTTCTTTTCTGTTGCGGTTGTACCAGAAGTAAAACAGTGTTGTTTGTCTGCTGCCTAATTTTAGAAAGGAGCTAAAACCCTATTTCATCTAGTCATTGTTACTAATTTTGCTGCTGTGCAGGACTTATTCTGTAAGCTAGTATTAAAAGAATATTAAACTCAACATATTATTAAACAAATAGTCTGAATTTCTTGCAATAAAATTAGATGTTTTAATTGTTCCAAATTTGATTAATCTCATATGATTAGACTGAGAAGGAAAATGATATATAAATCCTAAACAAATAAAGCAAAGGCTGTTTCACATTCCAGGCACTTTTTCCTGCAAGTGGTAGTCACCGATGCTTTCAACAAATCTGAAAAGGTATGTGAGAAACTTATAGTCATTTGTGAATAAATCAATTGATGACTCACAAAGTCACTTTACACATTTCCTTAACTGAGGTATAACTCCAACAGGCAGCTGAGACAATTGCTGCTTTCAGAGTATATGCCTTAGCATCTCTGCCCAAACATCTGTGAATGACATGAGCATCAAGATAACATATTTCTGATGAGCACCATATTCCAAGAGACATCTTAAAAAAAAGTGCCCTTCTTCCTTGAAAAATCTGCATTCTAAGAACAATTGCAGAGTCCTATATGCATCTAAGCTGTTTTACTTCCTTTTATAGCAGTGTGAAAAGATCAACACAGAAATGTGCAGAAAATACTTCCTGTGATCAGTACACTGTTCATTTTAACAGGGTGAAGATCAATAATCTTGTTTATGGGAGATGCACAATTTTTTAATAAATTATTTTAAAAACAGTTACAACTTTTTCAATGATGTTACAATAATGTTACAATATTGTTACAACAATATCAATATAGCTCCTTACATATTAATATGTTCCATAATATATTCAGTTATTTAATTTAGCTATAACTCCTCAAATATTTCCTTCCCCCCTCCTCCTCCTCCTTTTTCTAATAATAATTATAATTATTATAATTATTATCACCTACCTCCTGCTCCCCCCCCCCCGGGAACAGTCTAATTATTTATTATTATTCTCATTTACCTTTCATCTGAGATATCGCTTAATTATCTTATTTACATCTTTGTACCTTTCCCTCCGTTTTATGTTCTCAATCAATATTCTCCATTTATGAGAGAAACACAAAAATGCTGAGTATATATCCATTTTCTGAAACCCCACAGGCAGATGCTATGGCCACTAGAATAATTTTCAAACCAAACTCCCAGAGATGTGAAAGAAAGCATGACCCATGCTGATAAAAATGGTGTTACGGTTCATCTGAGAAACATGTTTATTGTGGATGAGTTAAATTGGAGCCATTTTTAGAAGCTACTGAATGTATGGCTGATGAGACACTTGGGTAAAGAGTTCCCACTACCTCTAGCATTTGTTTCAATTTTAATTAAAACCAAACACAATTTCCATTCACCTGGGGCTTAGATCTATGTGAAAGGTTGTTCTCTGAAGTCTTATCTAAGAAGTTATACCTTTGCAAATCTTGCGGAAAGTGAGAAATGCACTTTGTTCATTTTGAGAGATAACTTTTGAATGCACCACTTTTTAAAGGAATATGTCTTCCAACACTGAAGATCATAAAGCTTTTCCAATAACACTGTAACTTCAGCCTATGTACTCACGTTTATCTTCAAATAACGTTTTAGACTTTAGATAGACTTCTGAAGGATCCAGCTTTGGGGAAGATGACCTCATAGCAGTAGGTGGAAAAGGCATTGGGTGTGGGACTGACTCATTGATGGATTCTTGGCTTCCTGAATTTTCCTGCTTATCTACTTTCTGAAACAAATAAAATAATACAAATAAAATAAATTTTAAAAATGGCTTAAACAAATTGGAGAAGCAGTAAGGAACACATCAATATAAAGCAAGGTGACTATTCTTCAATGAACATTTTATAAAGGTATTATTCTTGATTTCTTATGAAAAGTGAAAATCTTATGAGTGTTTTTATGCTGAAATGCTTAACTAGAGCAGCAGGTTTCGATTTCTCCTGTTCTAAATGTGAATAGTTAACTATAACCGGTAATGCCATTATGTTGTATGCAGAAGTAGGGAATCATAAAAGGGTTTTAAGTATCTTTCAGCAGAGGCAACAAGCTACAGAATCCCTAGGGCCTGACATTTCCAAACCTCTAAAAGTATCAGATGACATTACCCCGTTTATATTCCATCTAGTAAATTGGCTAAAATATCAGTGTATATAAACTAAGTCTACCCTGCTCATTTTCCATATATCTCTGCCCACAATTTGAGATAGTGATGTCACTACACGTCTCCAACTATAAAGTTAAAGAAGGATTACAGATGGCCTACATGGTATTCTTACTCTTATCCTGTAACATTATTCCATGTTTATTTCCTCCCTTCAAATCATCTGTTACCATGACGATTTTGCACTTAAAAAGACTCCAGATTTCACCCTGCCCCTGAATCTACTACACTGCCTTACATAAGGTAGAATTTTCTGGGCCTCATTCCTGCATCTGCAATATGTAGAACACAGTACAAGTTGCTGATACAATGCATCTTATACTCATTTGTTTAATGTGTTTTCATAATTAACTTTGATCCACATGAGGCCTAAACATGACAACAGTCATTATCTAAAGACAGACAGAAGTTTTTCAGGTACACACACAATTTTAGGGATATCTGGAAAAAAAAGATTAAGTTGCTTTATTTGCTGTGGGCTACTGCAAATGCCCTAAAGGCACCAGATGCCATCTGATCTTGGAACAACTCAGCTGGTGATATGACTTTCTCCTGCTGGAAGCTGGGCTGCTTCCTTGTAGTTTAAAGCCATCCCAGGACTGACCTACTTGCCAATGTTTGAAGCAAAGAGATGTGTGAAGACGGCAAAGAAGGCCTCGGACAAAAAGGGGTTTAACATAACAGAATCTAATAGAATTGCTCTCTCTCAAGTCTATTACCCCAAAATGTGTGTGATTCAAGGGTCCACCCATGATGTCAGTACCTCTGTGCAAAGGTGAGGAATTATTAGCTCAGCTGGAAGGCCTGTGAGAGGGGGTAACCTAATGAGATCTTTGACATCAATGTTCACAGGGCCCCGTGAGGGGAAGAACCAGCCGGAGACCCAAAAATAAGCTAAAATGTGTTTTATTGGGGGAATTAATTGTACACACAAGATCTCAAACAGTCATACAATCACACAGGCTAACAGAAGAAAAAGGGAGGGAAGTTTAAGATGGCGAGATTGCAGGGCAATTTGGGTGATATTTACCAATCTAGAATAATAGCAAAAAAGTATCATCTAAAGACAGTACACAATTGGGAATCAGAGTGGCTACCAGCAATTTATGTACTTCAGGTCAGCTGACCAAAACTGAGGGTTTTTATACACAGTTTCTGCCTGGAGGGCACAGGTGCAAATGGCTCTCTGGCTGAGTAAACAATGGAGTTTGCAAAGTGGACAATGAGGTCCAGAATGGGTTAATGGATTTAGCATTAGATGACAAAGGGCTAATGGTTGCCTGAAAGCTCTCTGCTTGTTGGACAAGTTTTAGGATAAAGGAAAGGTTGCTTGAGCAGCAGAAAAGGAGATCAGACAATCAGTCATCTGGAGGGAATCTCCCAGTTGCTATTGCCCTAAAAGGCAGAGATATTAAGGCTAACTGCAAGCCTATTATCTATGGAACTACCTGATAATTTCCTGACTATGACCTTATCATGTACGGGGAGGAGAGGTAAGTAAAGCAAAGCTTGAGGAAGACTTGCTTGGGCTAGCCCAGGGCACAGACAGACTGGGCCTGCTTTCCTTTTCTGTCTCACTGGAATAGCAGCGCCCCTTTTAATCTTATTACACCCTGGTTCCCTCCCCTCCACTTATTAAAAAGGGATTGATAACCTGTGGTAGCACGTTATTAAAAATAAAACTGAATAAATGCTCTGTTGAGGCAGAACTTATAAAAAATAGTATGAATTCTTTATTAAAATAACAAACCAGGAAAAAGGTATCGTGGATCCAAGAATATTCAAACAAAATAATAATTTCTTAAAGATATTTAACTAATTCCTTCAAAACACCACAGTGCTCTCCAACACAGCGTTCACACACACATCCTTTGGTTCCCTTTAGCACAACGGTCTGTTTCAACACCAAGCGGTCCACTTTCTGACCCTTTCAGAAGTGGTTTGGTTTCTTCTCTGCCCCCATACTAGGCCACTGAGAAGATAACCCTCTTTCAGAAAAACTTCTTTGGGTTGAATGGAGCCCTGATGTAGAGTTTTATGACTCTCACTGAAGGAAGCTAGATTCCAAATCACGCTCCCAGTATATATGCTTTCTGTTGTCTCACCCACAGTCCCTCTCTCTTGCTAGGGCTGAGTCTTTTCCCCTCAGACAGAGCCAATCTGATTATATCACCCTCTATTACTAGGCTGCTGTGCTAGCCACACCCCTAGCTTCTGTCACAGACTTGGCTATGCCTAAAGGGGGTTTCTGACCTAATTCGCAGCGCATGTGTTTGGCCAGTCTTTTCCTCTTGTCCAGCCTGGCTATACAACCATAGCAGGGCACATTTTATATCAAAGTCAGTTAATATATCCTATTTGCCAGTGTATAAGACACAACTTTTTTTTTCTTATTTGAAAATTGGGTGCATCTTATATGCTGGTGTGTCTTATATGCTGGCAAATATGGTACTTTGCCAATCAAGTGATATTTTGCCAATTAAACCCATGGTAATAGGTCCACTATTTTTATAGTTATATGTGGCGAAGTCACAAGATAGGGCCTCCGTGGTGATTGCCCCTAGGCTTTTGAACTTGCACTCCTACAGACTTTTGAGAATGAAATGCTTTTTAAAAGAGCTTTTAATATCGTCCTGTAATGCTTCTAAATTTTTTAAAAAAATCTATATTTCTTAAAATTTTGTAATTTGCATCACAAAATGGGGAAAAGGAAGGAAAACAAAAAGAAGAGGAAGAAGAATCATCAATTTTTTTTAAAAAAAATCTACAGATAGTAAACATGATGTACATGAAGAAAAAAATCAAATTGGTGATCATCTTACAGTTCATGCAGCAAGATCACACAGACCGACTATAAGAAAAATCATAATAAAGTGGCTACAGTGATACACTGGAAAATATGGAAAAAATGATGATATACCATCTCGCAAAGAACTGGTGGAATGTAAACCTAAATAAGGTGCCCAAAATGATGAAGTAAATGTCCTATGAGACTTTAGGAGTCACACCGAAAAACAATTAGGACATAATATGCCAGATACAACTGTGATAATAAAAAAAATAAAGCTTAGATGTTACATTTCTGGGGGATAGCAGAAATCAAGACAAAGAAAGGGAAAAGATTATGAAATATCAAGACCCACAAATTGAGATTCAGCAGTTCTAGGGAAAGAAAACAATGGTTGTTCTGGGGGTGACAACTGTTTGGAGAACAATTCCAAACAGACTGATAAAACATTTAAATGAAATTGCCAAAACCAGGATCACAATAGCACAATTACAAAAGGTGACACTATTTGGAACATGCCACTTTATCTGATGATATCTCACTGAGTCCAGATTTCTGAACAGAATCTGAATCACTGATGGTCCAAAACTCATCAAGTAATAAGCTGGGAGATTATGAAACCAAGATGATGATGATGATGATGATGATGATAAGAAGCAGCAGCTACAGAGCACCCTATCAAGTTCTGGTTTGGGGAAAATGAGGAGAGAGAAGATTAACATGAGAAGGGGATAGAACACTATTTTCAGTTCAACAACTTCTCTTTCAAGGAAGACCAGGACCAGTTAAACAAAACAGAAGATCAATATGGTGTGTATGTGTCGGGGGCAGATTTCATTTTAATTCCAAGTCCCTTTTCCTCCCAATCAGATATTTACAGCTGACACTTCTTCTTGCAGCACGAGGATGAGCTCAGTAGTTGCTGTTTCTAGACTATAACATAAACAAGCTGATTTATATTTTATTATGGCTCATCTACAAAAGCCTTGGTAAAATAGGTAAACTTTGCAAAACCAAGTACTTTGCGTACAATTTTTTCAAACAATTATCTACTGAGTAATTGACAATCTGAATTCCCACTATTATCACATCAATGTGGCATACATTAGTTTTGATTTATCAGATCCTTCTCTTTCCAGTGGGTCTATAGTTTTGAAGATTAGTAACTAGATGTAAAATTTAATTTCCTTTTAATCTCTTCCAATTTAGAAAAATAGTCAATGCTGTTTGAGGAGGAAGAAAATTGAGCACATGTTTCCAGTGATGGTAAGTGAGGAAAGAAAAGAAGAAGAAGAAAGGTCCAAGTCAGTAATAAAACCTAACTCACAGCTTGAAAGACACCATGCTTTAGGATAGCCTTGGAAAGTTAGGAAACATGCTTTGGAATACAAATCCCACCCTTCCCAGATAGCAATTGAATTACGAAGTTTGTAGTGCAGGGCATCTGCAAATTGCCAGGTGGAAGAAGGTAACTTAAAGCACAAAAAGAACCAATTTATTCAAGCAAACAACAAATTGGACCACAAAGGGAAAGAAGGGGTTCCTTCACTGTAACCATGGTTCTTCTAGTAGTTATCTGTGAATTCACATAAGTGGGTTTGTGTGATTTGGAACCTTCTACAGCTGTAATATACTCATTTTAGTGGCAGCCCCTCCTCCCTGGTCCACACGACCAGCCTGATTTCCACTCAGGCCCTCAGTTCCCTGGATGCCAAAGCAGTGGCCAAGGAGCTAAGGATGACACACAGAGGAAAAGAAGGGCGGATGTTGTATGAGTTCATAGATGACCACCTGGAGAACCAATGTTACAGATTAGCAACCCATCTTTCTTCTTCATGGTTTCTGCCATTCACACAAATGGAAGAGTAGCAAGCTACTCACCACAGGGAGTGGGAGTGTCATGTGAACAAGAAAATAGCATCATTCTCCCAAAGGTAGCAATAGCCCTGTACCTGGCATCCAACCTATGATAAGTAATAAAGGCCAAGGCTGAGACCAAGTGGCCACCTTGCAAATGTCCTCCAGAAATAAGCATTTCTGGAAGGCGTATGAAGTAGCCGTAGCTCTGCTGGAATGGCTATGTACAGGCACAGGAGGACTTTCTTTGCCAGTTTTCAGGTCAAACAGATGGTCGAAGAAAACCTTAGAGAGGCATTGAGATGACATAGGTTGCACCTTCTTGTTTGAGGAGTAACACACAAATAGCCTCTGGGACTGGTGAAAGTCAGCAGTCTTACTGGTGTAGAAGGCCAGAGCTTGCATAACATCAAGACAACACAGAGTACGGTCCAAATCAGATGTATGATTCTACATAAATGTAAGTAAGACAATGTTCCAATTCAAATGAAAGACTGATACTATTTTCATCCCTCAGATCTGGGATGGGACAAAAGCCTCCATTTTTTAGCACATAAGGAAGTAGTGGGAGTAGAACTCCTGTGGGATAGAAGCAATGGAAACAGGTTTGATAGCACCTCTGAGAAGAGTGTTAACTTCTTTGATGAGACCTTCGGACGAGATAGTAGAGTGTACTACCCCTGCAGGGCGATAATCCCAAGAGTATATAGCATACCTCCTTAGCACGATGTCCAGTACTGAAGTGTCCAATGTTATAGCAACCCAGGCATGACGGTAATCTCATGGTCTGCAGCCAAAAAGAGCAGTGGTGGTGAGAAGAGGTCCAACAGATGAATTTGTTAAGCCTGAGGAAGCAATTCAACTATCTCTCCTTCACAGGCCTTTCCAACCTGCACCACTTGAGGAGAGTCTTCCACAGAATCCTTGCATGGTCCTTCTGAACAGGAGACGAGTGGTCAAAATCCATTGAAACCAACAACAGCACTGCTCTCTCCTGTGCTGATTCTTGAGCAGGAGGCCGAGCAGAGTAGTCAGATGAATGTGGTGGCAAAGAGGGTGATCTAGGCCAGGAAACATTCTTCACCTTCTTTTTTCTTCCTTTGTCATCTCTTCCTCAATAGGTTTTTAAAAGAAGAGGCCTCAAGTGCAATAGTGTTTATGGGACACAAGACTGAGCCTCTGTTTCGACAGACAAGTTGGTACCAATGATTCTTTAGCTCTAACAATTGAATCAGATGCAGGTCATTTGGATCTGCCCAGTGTACTGGAGTCCTGAAACCACTTCTTGACAGCAAGATGGACCAAGGAACCAGAGGCAGTCAGAGTAGAAGAGGACTGTGGTACAGAACCATGTCCCTTATCTGAATGCTTACCAGTTTTCAACAAAAGTTGCCCATATAAGAGTGCCTTTAACAGATGAGTGGTTCTTAAACACCTAAGGGGTGAATGCCTCGCAATGGGCACACAAACCCAAATGGTGGCCTTCTCCTAGGCACAACAAACAGTGTGAGTGTTCATGCTTCCCAGGGATTTTAGCCTTGCAGGAGGTATACTTTTTGAACAGATATGTGGAGGCCATCATAAGCACTAATGAAGAACCAAGAGGCCAAGAGATTTGTCAAGGAAACAGTCTGAGTCAAGCTGAAAACAAGAGTCCAAAAACCAAGAAACCAAAATGAGATCTGAAGAGAGTAAAGCCAAAATGCAGTCCAAAAGCCAGAAGAAAGTAGGCAAAAGCAGTACAGCTCACCTTCAATGCTGCTGCAGCAGCAGACAGAACGGAACAGAAGGTTTGAGCAGGAATCAGGCATCAGTCACATGAACCAGGCGGGGAAGGGCTACTACCAAAACACTTATATAACAGCTCTAGAAGGTTCTAAATGATGCACTGTACAGCCGACGTAAACCGATTTGAATGAATTACAGAAAATAATAAGAAACAGTGTCAGTATATATTATCTTCTAGAATTTCTTTCAAGACTAAATAATAACTTGACAACTGAATTAACAAATTAGAAACTGTATTCATCAGTGATAATGCACACTGAACTGGAATTTGGGACTCTCTAACTAAAACCATGAACAGTTAGGTCTTTTAAAATGAATGTTCAGAGAACTTCTGCTCTTTCAGTGCCAAAAAGCACTATATAAGTAACTGAAAATTATTATAAGCCTTCAATCAGAAAAAAGGTTCCAGAGGTCAGAATAGGCATTGATGTTTAAATCTGTATTTAAGTAATCCACAAATGTAACTAATCCACATGCGATCTATATCAAAATGTTTCCCTACATACTTGTGTGAATATTTGCCACATTTGCTGCTGTAAATGTTATTTTTATTTTATTTGTATATCACTTTTCCCTCAGCATTTTACAACATTAAAACAAGGTAAAGCTGAAGCCAATGTTCCCTATTTATGGAGAGAATCAAACTGCTTAACCAAATGCAATTATACCTGCATTCAGATTATGAAAGGGATTTAAAAAACCTTTTATACTAGAGAAAAGGATCAGGAAAAGACAGCTGGTATAGTTCTAGTAGGTGTGGTCCAAATTTCATATTGCTATGGAAGATTTTAAGATATTTTGTTATAAACTGATGTAAAGCATCACATATTTCTCAAGGTAAGTATGTGATCAGAATCCCCATGAGTTCAATATAGGAATAAAATGTGTTTAATCAACCTGGAGGAAAGTGAATTTTGTTAAATTTCACCTTACTTCACTTGAAAGATATTTTGTCATGAATAGTAGCTATCAAAACAGCACAGAGTAATGGCAATCATGGAAGAATTCAGATTGCATACTCAGGATCTACTAGAACAGACAGTTCTTTAAATCTTATTCAGCAGTGGAAGTCTATGAAAGAAATATAGAACTATAAAAGAAAAATGTACATATTCCCCTGTACCAAGAATACAAATTGAAGATTAAGACAAAGCAAAAAATGAGGAAGAGACTGGCAGAGTGAATTCATTTAACAGTACAGTACACATTTGATTCAGAAACAAATAGCAGCTGCACATGATGTATGGAAAGATATTTTTTTCTACACTCATTCATCATAGAGAAGATAAACTAGAAAACGAAGTGCTGGCATATGCTTTTAGAACAGCTATACTCTACTAGAAACCAGGTGAACATTTTATATGTTCATCCAGCAAAAAAAAATAGTAGAAGTTATAGTGTACTGTTTATGCACAGAAGAAAAAAAGTCCACTATATTTTTTGTTATCATTCAACTCCTTACTAATCCTTAGAAAGACTGAAAGCAACTGCATTTAGCTTTGTCCCTAAGTGACATAGCTTGCTTGGCATACATTCCTGACACAAACTCCCCTGCGCTTTTCTATACTGTGCCTTTTAATTTTCCGATTTCCAGAAAAACAAAAAACAAAAGGGTCAAAGCGGCTTTCCTAAGCAGAACACAGAAAGGCAGCTCATTAATTCTACTCAGTTCTGCCTTCCCTTGCTGTCATCTTCCCTAATAACACAGTTTGGGAGTCACTTAATACTGTTGAGACAATAAGCAGAACTCATTTCACTCCTAGATCGTTTTGAAAAAAGTAAATAGATGTACAGCTAATTTTTTTTACCAGATTCAGATATTTAGGACTACGTGTCATTCAAACATAAACAAAGCCGTTAGAATTTGTAACTAGTGTACATTCAATTTATGACAGCCTTTCTCCACAAACTGAGAATTCAGGGATGTTTTTATTACTCTCAAAGATACTGTACAAACAAAACTCTATTTCAGAAGGAACATGAGGTAAACTCTAATGAAGACAATTCAAGAGGAGCCTTGGGACATTCAATATGAATGTGTGAATATAATCAATTCCCTTCACGAACAGAAGACACAGTAAGTTACAGAAAAATCTTCTCAGTACTCACATTATCAGTACTCACAACACTGGATGTTTTAGCAGGTGAGGAAGGGCCTAAAAACAGAGAATAAATATTAATATAACCCATCACACTGCTATATTCTACAGTGTATCCTGTACACTAAACAGACTGGTTTACTCTATATTCTAAGAGATCCTTGTTTCGGCAACCACAAATTCACCAGGCCAAGCGCCTCTCACCCCTCTGAAAGGTAGGAAAATCAGTCCTACAAATGTGTCTACCACAGATATCTCATCTCCATTGTATTTATGAAGTAGCTGAGAAACAGTGTTAAGTCCTTTCCAAGTACTTAGATTTCTGTTGTTTTTTTTATCCATATTGTTATACAGAATAGTTCCTGGCATTCTCCCAACCCACCATAAATGTCAGAGGATACAGATGAAGGTTTTGATGGCCACCATAAACAATGGATGGCTACTAAGTCCAGTCAGCTTTTGAGAATTTTGATTTTGTCATGTTCAATCATTAGTGACTGAAAAGGAATCATTTCAATTACTGATAATGAATCTTGAATAACTGCATTTTCCACTACAGTTGGCCGTCCACATTGGCGGGTTAAGTATTCACGGATTTGAGGGAAGAAAGGGATGGGTTGGGGGGGGAAAAAGTGCATGTGTACATTGACTCACTTGTACAGCTGGGAGTGGGGAAGGAGATGGGATGGGAGGAGGTTGCAAGCATACATTCTCTCACTTGGGTGGGCAAGAGAGGGGGAAGAAGATGTGATAAGAGAGGGTGTGTGTGTTCACTCATGTGAGTGATGGAGGGAGAGGAGACAGGACAGGAGGAGGGAGGATGGGATCCAGGTGGGAAAGAGAAGAGAATGGGACAGGTGTCCCCTTTCTTCCTTCTTCTGCTCTCCCATCCCATCCCCTTCCCTTGTAAGTGAGCAAGTGAGGGAATGCATGTATGCCCAGGTCCAACCACTCCACCGGTCACTGTTGTGTTCTTTCAAGTCATTTCCGATTTACGGCAACCCTAAGGAGTCTCTATCATGGGACTTTCTGGGGTGTAGAGTGGATTTCCATGGCCGAATCGGAAACTGAACCCTGGTCTCCAGAGTCATAGTCCAACACTCAATCACTGCACCACACTGACTCTACCCACCCCCCACCAATACAGGCACTTTCTTTTGTGTGTTAAATACAGTTTGGGGGGGGTTTACAATATTTGTTTTTTCTACTTTTGCAGGGGTTTGGTGCCTCAAACCCCATGAAAGGAGAGGACTGACTGCATATTGAAAAAGCTGCTGCTGCTGTTAATATTATACTTTGGTGGTGGTGGTGGTAATGTAGATAATCAAATCAGCTTTGACTGATGGCAATCATATAAATGAGAGACCTCCAAGAAACCCTGTCAACGGATCTGCTCAGATCTTGTAAACTTTGGGCTATGACTTCTTTGAGTCAATCCACTTGTAATACAGTGTTGTTTTTTTTCCTACTGTCTTCATCATATTGCAAATTATAATCCCAAGCATGTTTCAGTCATAATTTAGCTTAATACTTTAGATCAGGAGCTATGCCATCAAGTTCCTGAATTCTTTAGAAGTAAGAACTGAAGCATCAGTGCCACTGTTAATACATACTGTGATCAACAGTTTCTTTTCAGTCAAAGCGAATCTTCCAATTGGTTCAAAGGCCCACTAGAAGGTTCACTTGGTATAAACAGAGTAATACATGGTATATTTTCAGTTCTCTATTTTCAATGTAGAAATAGGCAAATGCTGTATATTGTGGCTGGAGCGAAAGCATAATAACTCTGACACTGAAGTAGAAGGCCAGAGGTACAACAAAAGCAGAAATACGTATTCTATTGCAAAAACAAAACAAAATGCATCCGAAACTTTAGTATCTAAAATAACTGTTAGAAATGGTGTTACAAAGGGGGTGGGGGTAGGATCTTTGTAGTATATTCACAGACAACCTATTAATCCTTACTAAGGCAAATGTCAAAATCTTATCCTCACAAATTAGATACACAGCAATAGCATCACCATAACATTTGAGATGACTGTTTAATTTACCCACTTCAATCAGGATCATTTGGGGGTGAATATCAGATGTGTTGATGAATATCCTAACTCTGCATCAAGGAAAGCTATCTTACAGAAAATGCTTAACTAGCCCTCAGAAAGATGAAGTTAAGAAACAAACAAAGAAAAAAATGATAGAAAACTCATCATTCAACTGAGACAAATGATGGGAAAACTAGGAAACTATAGGTGGGATTCTTATTTGTCAGCACTTAAACAGTCACATTTCATATATACAAGATGCAATGTTGGCAGGTATAGATTATACATCCATACATGCTTTGTAACAAACAAACAAAAACAAAAAACAAAAACAAAAAAACAAAAACCCTCACAAAGTTTATTTCCAAAAGATGATCATCACATAGAACATTTCTACTGAAAATATCTGAAACACAGATAGGGAACAACCATTTTGATTCACAGAACTCAAGTTATTACCAGTAAAAACAAAAACCTTAACACAAAAGATGTACTGTTGAGTGTTGAATTCTCTTTGCTTAATATTCCCCCCAAATCTTTAAAAAATATATTAAAAATGACAATACGTACCTCCTCTTAGAATAAGCAGTGGCACTTCTGTTCCAACTGGAAACTGCTTTAGCACTTCCACCACCTGAAGGTGTGTCAAGTTCTGAACATTCTGATGATAAATCTCTTTTATTATATCTCCTTTTTGAAGACCATGGCACCACTGACTGTCTAAAATCATCTTCACTTTCTGTCCTGCAGGGCTGTCAGCTATTGCAAATCCAAACCCTTTAGGTCCCTTAATTAGAGGAATTGTGACCAGTTCTGCTTGAGAGCAACCTGAAGATGACACTGAAGCCCTCTGTTCACTAAGGTCTGAAGAAGGCCCATTCAGGCGTCCATTGAGCAAGATATGTCCTGGTTTTCCATTCTGGTCCAAAACCACTGTTCTAGGTATTAATTCCTGATTGATCATACAAGTATCTCCTTTTGTTATTGGCTGGCCATTTAAGACAGGAGTAGATGTAACAATATCTACGACGGGGTCCTCATTTTCATCAGGAAGAGAGTATCCACGACACAGAGTCATATTCACATATTGGTTGACAGGAACTAATTGGAACATCTGGACAACATCAGCATGGGTATGGCCAAGGACACATGTACCATTTATGTCCACAATTACATCACCTATTAAAAGTGAACAGGGTTATTATTACCTTAAAAGCTGTAATTTCATATCTTAGAATAACAAGAATCATCTTAGTAGCCTTACCAAGGAAAAGTACTGTGAACTACTTAAAATAGTAATGAACAACATCATACCATTTCCGCTTGTCCATATGCTTCACAAGACAGGATTTGTCTTACATTTAATCTGTATTTTGGATCTGTTAAAACCACTGAGTTCTAAATATACAAAGCTTAATCTCCAGGAGACTCAGGGAATGACTGCACATGGGTTTTGAAAGGGAAATATGACCCACATTAGAATAAGCAGATGTTACAAGCTATAGATATACACCAGTACAACCCAATATAAAATGACTCAGGCTGGCTCCCCTTTTTTCCATATATTGCTATGCAGAAAGAGTTTCTTACATTAAAAACTTCTGCTATTAAAATATCTTTTGCTTTTCAAGAAAATGCAAGCAAGTATGCACACAAACTTCCAACAGCACATAACAGAAATCTCTACCCATCAGTTTTCCAATATATCTATTCCAATGAGGGACAAATTCATAAACAGCACTCCTGCTAAGTGAGCAAGATAAATTCTTGGCATTTGATTTTCTGTATATAGACAGGATTTTCTTTCCTTTTTTCTTGGTATATACAAGGAAATATGGCACACAGAGTAATAAGGATAAGAAAAGGAGAGTAAATAACATATGCCTCAGTTCATATAAGACAGAGGCCCTGTCAGTTCCTTCAAGATGAATAGTGAGCTCCCCCTAGAGAAGAGGTCCATAGTCTAGGAATGCCTGGCGATTCACTATTGTCATTAGCAGCACAAGATATTTTTGTGGCATGGAGCAACTTTTACTAGCTTAACCTGGTATCCCAACTATGTTCTGTTTGAAAAGAGACAGTCTTGTTTTCAGACATCCATATACTGATAAGCTCCTGCTATGGTTACTGTAGGTTTCTTAATAATACCTTTGAAAACAGTCCAGAAAGTGAAGTAGATGGTGGCAAGAGTTCCAGCTTGGACTGGCTATATTATAACAGTACTTCATCATCTTCAACGGCTGCTAGACCATTTTCACCTTCAATTCAAAGCACTGGATTTTATCTTTAAAGTTCTTTACAGTGTTTGGGACTGCCTGAAGGATCACTTCTTCCAACACACACTTACCTGAGCTCTGAGAGACTCAACATAGATAACGGAAGTACCCTCACAACCAGAGATATGGAAGATGGTGACCAGGGCTGGGGGGTGTTTCAAAAGTAGTTTTTTAAATGTAGAATGTTTCCCTGACTAACCTTAATATATTCTGGCACCAGATCTTTTAAAACATTTTAAAATTATTTAAAATTATGAAAGCATCCTCATAGATGCTTTAAGATCCCCAGAACTGTATTATTAGACTATGGCTGAAATTTCTCAAACTCCAGTCTGATTTCTGATATGCCTATTTTTAAGCTTTGGGATGCTCTTTTATTGAATTTGTGGCATTGTTTTTAATTGTTCTCTGCCCAAAAGGTCAAAGATATATGGAGTATCTGATAAATATCATACATGCATACATATGTACATATATACATACACATAACTAAATAGCTACTGGAAATGATAATTCACTACTAGATCTGTCAGTGTTACAAATGAAGAAAACAATGCACACACAAGAAGTAAGACTAAATGAATATAGTCTTATCAGAGCAAAATAATGTAGATTAAACTACTCAATAACGTTAAACAGAGCATCAGAGTAAGTTATTTGCACCTTATTTAATGACATTATTTTTTTTTCTCCTTCTGGCTTCCCTGGTTTCTCTTTTAGCAATTAAAATCTTTCTTTGGCAGTGATCAAAAGTATTCTGTTACCAGGTAGATGTAATACTCTGGTCTGTTTGTTATGCTATTACTTAAATGGCCAAAATTAAAGGTTCCTATGCTTCTACTTTTATGGATTGGCTCCCAATTTAGTTATGCTTAAGACCCAATGAAATTAATGGAACCGAAGTGACTCTATGGGATGTTGAACATGTGTGAAGACTCCTTAGAACCACATCACTCTGTGAATGACTTTTACGCTATATTTACACATGTAATAATAATACATGGAGGAAATTGAGTATCAGAGGAAAGAAGAAAATAAGCTTATTACCAAGCAGTTCTTCTGCTTCTTCTGCTTCTTCTAGTATATATTTATAAACAAGGAACTCCATAAAATGTTTGAAAGCATGGAAAATTATCACTTCAACACAAGAAGAGCATACAAAGCCACAAAAGCCTGGTATTATGTCATGCATGGCTAAGAAACTAGAAACTAAATTTAGAAATCCTGCAGGAATCTGCAGCAGCTGTGACCTACCCTTGTCTTAAACTGAAATCCAATGAGTAAGAATAGTAAGAGACAGAAAAGAGCATTTTCTTTAACCCCCCCCCCAAAAAAAAACCAAACAAACCTCTGCTTCAGTCAGTTGACGATTTCTAAGAAGATGGTGGATGGTACTAAAATTTGGGCTTGTACCAGATCAATGCTCAGATGAAGCTGATTAATGCAGCAGGCTACCTGCTGTAAATATTCCTAAAATTTCAGACTATGAGGAGATGTCTCTGAGGTTTCATTTGCCTGGCCCACTTACATACAGGAACATCAACAAAACTTGACAAATATTAATCAAAATATGTATAAATTTACATTTTTTGTGTTCCAATATAATGATTGTCTACCCTTCTACCTTCAGCAGTGTCTTGGGTAATCATAGAAGAAATTGAGGAGTTGGTACTTACATGAACGATCATTCTGGGATGACAGGAGGAGCAATCCACCACGCATGGGTTGATCCTCGCGCCAGCATACTCAGGAGTCGTCCTCGAGCTAGATGAAAAGTCCGTTAAACCGACTCCTGTCCCTCTCCAGCCAGTTTCCTTTCTCTAGCGTACCTAATAGTATTCTTATTTTGCTCCACCACACCATATTTATATCCTAGTGTTCTTCTTCTTCATCTTCTTCTTTTTTTAAAGTGGTGGGCATGGATTGCTCCTCCTGTCATCCCAGAATGATCGTTCACGTAAGTACCAACTCCTCATTCTTGGGCTGACAGGAGGATCAATCCATCACGCATGGGACCTTCCCAAGCTGACTCATGGGTGGGATATTTACACAACTGCTTGAAGTACCCGGTGCCCAAAGGCTGCCTGGGCCGATCTGTATTTATCAAGTTTGTAATGCTTAATGAAAGTCGTCGCCTTCTTCCATCCAGCCACACTGCAGACATCCTCCAGAGAACAGGAGGAATTGTAAGCCACTGATATTGCCATTGACCTAGTAGAATGAGGCCACACATTCTGTGGTCGTGGCTGCTTCGCATAGTCATAACAAATAAATATGCAAGTTTTAATCCAGGCCGCAATAACCGCCTTACTTGACCTTTGACCCAGTGTCTTCGGTTGAAACGACAGTAGTAACGCCTCAGAATGACGGAAGTCTTTAGTACTTTTTATATACGCCTTTACAGCTCTCCTAACATCTAACTTGTGCCACTTTTTTTCCAATGGATGAGTTGGCTTTGGACAAAAAGTAGGCAAATGTATTGTCTGCTGCTTGGATGCTGAAGTTAAGCATTTAGGCAGAAAAGAGGAATCGAATGTTAACGTAAGTTTATCCTGTTCAAACTTACACAAGTTCTCATTTATTGACAGAGCTGCCAACTCTGACACCCTCCTAGCCGAAGTTATAGCCAGCAAGAAGGCCGTTTTAAATGATAGCAACCTCAACAAAGCCTCTTTCAAAGGTTCAAACGGAGGTTCTGTCAAAGCATTCAATACCAGGTTCAAGTCCCAGAGCGGGAACTTGTGAAGAGTTGGGAAAGAGGATAAGGTAGCTCCTCTGAGAAAACATTTGATATGAGGGTGCTTAGTCAAGGAGTCTCCATCCTCCGATAAAACTGATGACAACGCTGCCACTTGTCTTTTCAAGGTATTAGGATGATATCCTTTTTCCAAACCATCTTGAAGAAACTGCAATATCTGTGACACTCCTACCTCCAAAACTAGAATGTTATTCTCCTCACACCATTTGTAGAAAATTTTCCATGTTCTGTCATATATCTTTCGAGTGGTCTCTCTACGTGAATGCAACATAGTTTTGACCACATTCTCTGCATACCCATGCTGCGTTAAAAACTGCCTTTCAATCGCCATGCAGCCAGTTGCAGCCATTATGGGTCTGAATGGCTCACTGGACCCTGCGTTAATAGGTCCGGCCTCATGGGTAACCTCCACGGAGGCCCCTGTGCCAATTCCAGCAGCAACGGCAACCATGGTCTCCTTGGCCAGTGTGGAGCCACAAGCACCACCAATGCTTTCTCCATACGGACCTTCACTAACACTCTCTGTATGATTCGAATCGGCGGAAATGCACAGTGTGTCCCCCGAGACCACTTTACTGACAACACATCGTGTGCCTCTGCTCCGCCTTCTCCAGTAATGGAAAAATATCTTTTTAATTTGGCATTTCCTCCAGTGGCAAAAAAGTCCACTTGTAAAGGACCAAAACGTATTTCTATGTCTTGAAATACCACGCCGTTCAGGGACCATTCCCCTGGATGTAGCCAGTTTCTGCTCAGGTAGTCCGCCTGTACATTTAAGTCCCCTTTCAGATGTACGGCCGTAATTGACGCCACATTCCGTTCGGCCCACCGGAACAGGCGAGTTGACTCCAGCACCAGGGGCACCGAGTGTAAACCGCCCTGTTTGCCTTTACTGTCATGTTGTCTGTAAAGACTTTCACATGCTGATCCTTCACTAAGTGGCAACATTTCTGGAGGGCCAGACGGACCGCCTTCATCTCCAGGTAATTGATGTTGAAGCGTCTGTCTAAGGCCGCCCAGCCTCCCTGCACCGCATACCTTTCACAGTGGGCTCCCCAACCTGAGAGGCTTGCGTCTGTTGTGATATGGAACATGTCCTGTTTCTGGAAAGGAACCCCCACATTCACGTTCTTCTCTTGCAGCCACCAAGTCATTTCGACCCGGATATGATGCGGCACTTCCACCTTGTAATGCTTCCTGGCAGCTATTGCCATCTGATGCCCCATCAGGAGCCTCTGTAGTGGTTTTGAGTGGAAACTCCCTCATTCCACTAGTTGTGTCGAGGAAATTAGGAGTCCCAACATCTTCGCCAACTTCATTAAGTTTGTTGATCTGCTTTGACTCAAACTGCGGGCTGCCCGCTGAAAATTGTCCAACCTGTCCTTCGAAAGGAACAATCTCCCTTTCCACGTGTCTATTATTGCCCCTAAGTGTGTCAACACCCTTGTCGGTGTCAACATGCTTTTCTCGAAATTCAGAAGGAATCCATAATCTGAAAGAGTTTGCGTTGTTAAATCTAAATGCTTCCATAACTTGTCCTGCGAATGTGCCTTCAGCAGGATATCGTCGAAATATGGGTAAAGATTTACCCCCTGCAGCCGCAGGAAGGCTATTAATGGAACCAGCACCTTGGTGAAGACCCGCGGTGCTGATGCCAGCCCAAAAGGTAAGGCCTTGAACTGGTAATGCCCGTCCTTGTAGTTGAATCTTAGGTACCCTCCGGTCATCTAAACACATGGGGACATGGAACTATGCCTCCTTGAGGTCTATTGATGCCATGTAGTCCCCCACAAGTAAATTGTCTTTTATGGTTTGCAAGGTCTCCATTTTGAATTTCCGATGTTCCACGAACCGGTTGAGATACTGAAGATTCAACACCGGCCTGTATTTGCCGTTTGGTTTTGGCACTACAAAGAAAACTGAGTACACCCCTGTGTACCTCTGATGTAGTGGGACCTCCTCTATTGCCCCTATCCTTAGTAAATGCTCTATTTCTTGACATACCACCTGTTGTTTGCCTTTCTCTCTTGGAACCGGAGACGGAAGAAATCTGTCCTTTGGACTCGTATGTAAATAAATGTGATAACCTTGTGTTACCACATTCAGAACCCATTGGTCCAATGTTATCCGAGACCATCTTTGTCCATAGGCCAGAAGTCTTCCCCCTACTTTCTGCTGCTGGTTGTCAATATTGTGTCTTTCCTCGCTTGGGATTGCTTCCAAGCTTCCCTTGTCCTTGTTTATTGTACTGGTACTGTTTTGTAAACTGTGGTCTTTGCCTATTCCATTGGTACCTTCCAGCCCTATATTCAGAGCCTCTACCTCAAAAATCCATAAGATCTTCCTCCACGAAAGGAGTAATTAGAATTTCGATAAGTACTTCTTTCTACTCTTCTCCTTTGAAGCGTGGGCATTACCTGCTTTTTCTCTTCTGTTTCTACTAAGACCTTCTCTAAAGCCTTCGTACCAAACAGCAAATTTCCCTGGAACGGGAAGAAAGCCAAATTATTACGAGACTTTGGGTCTGCCTCCCAGTGATGCAACCACAAGGAGCGCCTTGCTACCATTAACAAATTAATGTTCCTTGCAGCATATGTTGCTGCATCCAGACTCGCGTCTGCCACGTATTTTAACACTCTCTGTATCCGTCCCACTGCCTTCATCAATTCCTGCACACTCAGGTCCTGTGTCTCCAATATATCCTGAGCCCACAGAATCCCTGCTCTAGCGAACATTGAAGCGGCTGTAGAAGCTTTAATTGTCACAGCCGCTGCTTCATGAGCTATCCTAAGCGATGACTCTGCCCTACGCTCATCTACCTCCTTTACCTGGGTGTCCCCCTCCCTAGGGACAACGGCTGCCGAAACTAAACCTGCAATCGGAGCATCCACCGGGGGCACCTTAAGGAAATCCGCAACCTTCTTTACAAAAGAGTACAACTTTTGCCCAGATGACCAATTCCTCCTAGTATTTCCTTGAGCAGACCACTCTGCCATAATCTCTTCCTTAAACAATTCTGGCATTGGAATGTCCATACCCCTTGTCTCCTTCTTCCTAATTACGGAAGCCAGCTTACACTCATCATTATCTTTGTCATGTGATACATTATCACCAATCAAACCTAATGTTTGAATCTGTCAGCGGCTGGCGGAGACCAAGCGGACGCAGGGTGAGCGACTGGAGTTGACAGCGTTTATTAGCGGGAGCCAGTAAACAGAGGGTTACAGCACCCCCACAGCAAAGCCCCCGCACAACGTAAATTAGTCCCGAAGCAAAGGTTAAGTCCCAAAGTAAAGGCAAGGCTATTTCCTAAAGCAAAGAAAGGGTTATGTCACCCATAACAAAGACCAAGGGCTCAGCTGCCAGGGAGTCTGGACGCGGTCACTGGAGGGAGGGGCTGGATCCAGACACAGGCAGAGGAGGACGCGGAAGACCGACGGTTGTTGCTCCGTGGTCCTCCCCTCCTGGCACCCGTCCTAAGTAGCCCCTTGGCCCAGCAGCGACCAATCAGGCCCGGGCTCACAGCTGAGAGCCCTCAGCCTGCCGCCTGGCCTCACAGCTGAGGGTTCTCAGTCCGCAGCCGCTTCTCCAGCAGCCGCTGGGACCGGCGACTGCCTCTTTCCCCTGCCACCGTTGCCAAAACATGGGAGGAGGGGAAGCAGCCTCCTCCGAGTCAGAGCCATGGGTGGGTGGAAACTCCGGAATGGAGCCGTGGCCTGCCCTCCCCGACGAGCCTGCAGGCGCCTTGACTGCCGGGGTGGGCCCTGGGCCGTCCCCGGCGTTGCTAATGGGCCCGTCTGCATCGGCGGCCTCCGGGGCGTCCAAGCCCCCGTCCACATCAGCAGCGGCCTCCGAGGCGGCCGGGCCTCCGCCCGCGGTGGTGGCAGCCTCCAAAGCGCCCAGGCCTCCGCCCGTGGCGACGGCGGCCTCTGAAGCTTCCGGGCCTCCGCCTGCATCGGCGGCGGCCTCCGCGGCATCCAGGCCTCCATCCGCAGTGGCGGCGGCCTTGGCCGGGCCCATGACAGAAGCACCCTTTTTAAAGTACCCTTTAAAAACTGTGACTCAAACATTCTATCAGTTTCCGGCTTATCATCCAGTTCATCATCTGAAGATTGACCTTCCTTATCCTCCCAATCTAATCCTTCTTCCTGAACCATTTCCTCATCAGTAAGAGCTAGCTCCTCAGAGATAGTCTGCACTGACTCTCTAGGTGGTGGTGTAGATACTTCCTTTGAATGGCCCTTCTTTTTACTTGTGCTTGGCCCCTCTACCTGGGCTATCCTCCTTTTCTTCACCTGATGTTGCTCAACTGGGTCATTCTGTATTGTTCCCATAGTTGTCTGCTGTATTTCTGTGTGCTCTATTTTGTGACTTAACTGTTGCTGAGGGTTTATTTGATTATTAAGCAACTGAGTGTTATTAAACATCTGCTTGTTCCAATTCATCATAGTGAGCATTGCTAACTGATCCATATAGTCCGGTGTGTTCAAACTCATTGGTGACCTCTGAGTGACAAGCATTGTTTGTAACTGTGCTGCCACCGCCTCCTTTATCATGAGCTGCATCTCACTTCATAAGTTTCCCAGTGAGTGCTGCCTCTGCCAAGCCTCCATAGGCTCTTGTGCCTCTTGCCTCTGCTGCGGAGCATTTGCCAGCCAGCCTGCCATGAACTGAGTAAACTCAGAAGGCAAGCCTATCTGCTCCGTTCTATGGGAGCCCTGATCTGCTGAACACGGCTCGGGTGTAACGGACACAGCTGCCCCACGTGCGTCAGCCGCTGAGATAACTTCGGTCAGCGTATCACCGCTACCGCATGCCACCACACCCAATATGGCAGTGGACCCTCCTGAAGGAGTGGCTTTCTCCCGTGATGCCACACTCAATATGGCGGCAGAACCTCCTGGAGGAGTGGCTTTCTCCTGTGACGCCATCTTGGAATCCTTCTTTCCAAGATGGCACCCCAAACTCTCCGTGGCGAGTTTCTGATTGCCAGCAAGCAGTTTAGAGGTTTGCATATCAACGGACTTCTCCATTCTTTTTACCTTTTTCTCTGATTTTCCTCCCAATGACTTTTTCTCTGTAGCCTTTATAACTGTGGCTACCTTTAAATCGTCCACTTCACTTTCACTTGAGGTCAAAAATATCTTCCGGAGCTCCGGAGTTCGATCGTCTTCAGCGATCCGCTGCGTTTTATTTTTATGGCCATTTGCTCCACTCTCCTCGTCCGTGACCCGCCTACCAGCAGTTTTCTGGATGGGAGCCACTCTCAGTGTGTCCGAGCCCAACATTTCTGTGGTGCTCCGGATCACCTCCTCAGGCAATGCCTTGCCGTTTCCATTCCGTTCGACATTTCTTTCAGAAGACATTTTCTCTATGTTTTTCCTACACTCCTGTATGTCTCTCTCTCTAACTGAATCTAATTTTCTCTTGTGTTGCCAGAGAGGGACAAACTTGCGTCTGCTGACACGCAGGAGAAAAATAAAACTGGCTGGAGAGGGACAGGAGTCAGTTTAACGGACTTTTCATCTAGCTCGAGGACGACACCTGAGTATGCTGGCATGAGAATCAACCCATGCGCGGTGGATTGATCCTCCTGTCAGCCCGAGAATAAAACATACTTGTATGCTGGCGAAACAGGCCTAAACCACAAGGTACCTTTCAAAAGCTTTCTAAAGATCCTTATAGACTATGCCTTCAATCAATCTTTTATAGAAGTAGTGACAGTAATCCCATGGGGAAGATGAAGAATTCAAAATGAGATCAGAAGGTGATATTAAAACTCCCTGAGCCAAGAAACTGATTTGCAGTCTGCATTCTCTATACATTTATAACTCCTGATGGGTTTTGTACATGATGAACAGCAAAGAAAACAACTAAGATCAGTGCTTGTTACCAAAGAACTATTTGCCACCTTATAACTGATGGACTATTATCCCAAATCACAGGCTGCAGGGTTTACTTTTAGGTCACAGCTGAGTTCCTTCCTTTGGTCTTCAGTGTAAGCATCCTTGCTGAATTCCTCATCTCAGGCATATTTTCTTCCTGAGTAGTTGGACTAAAAGTTCAACCTTGCTTCTCCTTAGCTTAGCAATAGTAAGTTTTGAGAGGTGGAAGGATATTATGGAAGCGTACAGCTTGAATCAAACAGAGTGAATCATATTGATAACATCAGGATGACAACTCATTCCTCTATCACTGAGTTGCACAACTACCAAAAAAAAAATAAAAAAATAACAGGTAACAATAAAAATGATGTAAAGAAGAATTATTCATCTATACTTAGAATAAAGTGCAATGCTTAGGGATAACTTGAAACACAGGAAGGACCACAGTTAGGAAAGTCTGCTTCAGGATGCAAAAGGCTTTAAAATTAAACAGAAATATAAATGAACACAGAGTAGACAAGGAGATTGAGATATTATTACCTACGTAGAGCTTGAGGAAGGAGAAGAACATTCCTTGCAGTTATAACTGTTGATACCCTGAACGTCCTTCAGTTTTGTTAAACAGCCCTGCCTAGCCTGTTGTAACTCCTCTAATACTATCTTCAACCTCATCCACATGGCAGCCTGGGAGGGTGTGGATTGCTCCTTCAGTCTTCCTAGAATGATCATTCTCGGTAAGTACTAATATCTCATTCTCAGGAAGGCTGAAGGAACAATCCACTACATATTGGGATATACCCAAGCTATAGAACTTATGGGTGGGAATGGCTGCCAACTTCCTGGTCAGCTACTTTTAACACTGACTTCCCAAACGCCATATGCCTTTCTGCAAACCTATCTAATTTATAGTGCTTTATGAAAGTGTTAGGCTCCTTCCATCCTGCAGCTTTACACACATCTTCCAATGATGCTGTTATTCTATACACCACTGTAGATGACACTGATCTTGCTGAATGAGCCCACACTTGCTTCGGTCAAGGAACACTGGCCAAATCATAACAGGAATAAATGCATAACTTAATCCACCTTGATACCGCAGATGCCGAAACTCTGCCTCCTAATTTCTCTGGATAGAAAGAAACAAATAATGACTCCGAAGATCTGAATCTCTTTGTTCTGTTTATATAAACTTTCAATACCCTTCTTATACCCAAAGAGTGTAACCTCTTTTCCGAAGGTAGTATTGGATTTGGACACAGAGACGGTAAAGTTATTGAAGGCAAAACTGAATTGGAAACCATACATTTCAGCCTGAATGAAGGATTCACTGTCAAAACTACAGAATCTGTTTCAAATTTACACAAATTTGGGTACACAGATAATGCAGCGATCTCAGATACTCTTCTGGCTGATGAAATCGCTACCAGAAAAACCACCTTAGGTGTTAACAACTTTAGAGATGCCTCCCTTAAAGGTTCAAAAGGTGGCAAGGTTAGTCTGTCTAACACCATTGGGAGGTCCCAGGAAGGAAATCTATGCATGACTGGTGGAGCTTGCAAAGTAGCTCCTCTTAAGAAACGTTTAACATGTATGTCCATTGTTAGAGGCTTTCTCTCATGAACCACAGTTGATAAAACTGTCACTTGCCATTTTAAGGTATTAGGACGCAACCCTTTTTCCAAACCGTCCTGTAGAAAATGAAGTACACAATTTATTGAAACAGTATCAATATTCACTGAATTATCAAAATACCAGTTCTTAAATACCTCCCATGTCGACTCATAAATCTTTTGTGTTGAAGACGTTCTCAATGCTAACATTGTCTCAATCACTTTATCACCAAACCCCTTTCTTTTTAACTGCCTCCGCTCAACCTCCATGTGGTTAGATTGAGCCAATGAGGGGTTGGATGACAAATTGGACCTTGGGTTAGAAGATCCTGACTGATAGGCAATTTCCCTGGTTGCTCGACTGACATTTCCAGTAACAGAGTGATTTTTGTTGTCTTATTTTTGTAGAACTTTTTGCAACATCAGAAGAGGAGAGAACAGGTATAACAATCCTCCTGGCCAATCCCATCTGAGAGCATCTTCCTTCTCTGCACCTGTACTTCCATCGGTAATTTGTAATTTTTTTGCCAAAGCAAAGAGATCTGCTGAAAATCCACCATATTTTTCTAGCAAGACATCGAATACTTCCTGATTCAAAGACCACTCTCCTGGAGCAACTTTGTGCCTGCTCAAGTAATCTGCACGTATATTTAGACTTCCCTTCAAATGAACTGCTGATAGGGATTTTAAGTTTATCTTCGTCCATGACAGAATTTTGGACACTTCCAATATTAGCTGTCTGGACCTTGTGCCTCCTTGCTTGTTTAGAAATGCCTAGATTGTTACATTGTCTGTGTAAACTATCACGTCCCTGTTCCTTATCAACTTCACAAAGCTCAGAAGCGCTAACCTGACCGCTCTCAACTCTTAACATATTTATACTGAGTGATCTCTCTGCCTGTGTCCATCTCCCCTGGGCAGTTTTCTCTAGACAATGAGCACCCCAACCATAAAGGCTTGCATCTGTTATGATAGTAACTTTTTCCTGGTGAACAAATGACACTCCCTTTTGTAGATTCTTTTGATCTAACCACCAGTTCAGTTCCTTCTTCACTGATCTTGTCAGTTGAAGGCTTACATCCCTTCTCGCTAAAATCTGATTTTGCCACGGTCTCAAAAATAGCTGAAGTGGTCTCATATGAAACTTTGCCCAAGGCACTAAATGAATGGTTAAGATTAATAGACCTAGTATTCTGGCTAGTCTCATCAGATTCACCTTTCTGAAAGTCTTTATCTCCACAATCTCTGACTTCAAATTTTCTCTCCTTCCTGAGAAAGAAATACACACCCCTGCTGAATGTCTATCTCTGCCCCCAAATGTAAAATTCTCTGAACTGGGAAAAGTTGACTCTTCCTGAAATTCACAAGAAAGCCTAACCCTTTTAGCTTCTGAATTCTTAAGTGCAAATCCTATTCTGTTTTGTCCTTGCTATTTGCTCTCAACAGAATATCATCCAAGTATGGGAACACATATATTCCTTACTGTCTGAGATATGCAATCAGTGGTACTAAGACCTTGGTGAATACTCTGGGAGCAGAACCAAGGCCAGACAGAAGTGCTTTGAACTGAAAATGGTTGTTGTTGAACTGAAACCTCAGAAATTTCCTGCATTCTATACTCATGGGAATATGTAAATAGGCTTCTTGCAAGTCTGTAGCGAGCAAGTAGTTGTTTAATTTCAAATTCTGTAATATTGACTGTAGAGTCTCCATTTTGAATTTCCTGTACTGAATATACTGATTCAGATATTTTAGATCCAGCACTGAATGGTAACTGCCGCTGTGCTTCTTGACAGTAAAGAAAATGGAATATCCTTGACATTTCTGATTCACAGGTACAGGCTCTATTGCCTGTATTTTTAATAGGTGTTGAATCTCGGTCCAGACAATGTTTCTCTTTTCTTTGTTTTTCAGTATCGGTGAAGTTATATACCTTCCTTTTGGTGGACTGACAAATACAATCTGATATCCCTTTTGAATAATTTCTAATACCCACTTGTCCATAATGATGTTGCTCCATAGTTGACCAAAGTGTATTAACCTTCCCCCCACTGGTATTCCATCTAAGTCAAAACTGTTGCTTAGTTCCTCTACCCGATTGGGCTGTGGAACACTTTGCTTGTTGCTGACCTTGTTGTCTAATTTGTCCTTTGCTTCTATTCCATTGCTGTCTAACGCCTCTAGAATCTGTCTTTGAAATAGTCTATTTCCTCGAAAGGAATAGTTATCTCCTCTAGACCCACATCTATCCTGTCCTTTCTTATACAGCGAAGGAAGAACTTGTTTCTTATCTCTTCCTTCTACTAGAACCTTTTTCAATGTCTCTCCCCCAAAAAGCAGTTTGCCTTTAAAGGGAACATTTGTTAAATTAGATTTAGACTTGGCATCTGCCTCCCAATGTTTTAACCATAAAGCCCTGTGACCCACTGCTGTAGCTGCTACTGAACACAATGCAAAAGCTGCGGCATCATATCCCGCATCTGCTAAATATTTCAAAATTTGCTCAAGTTTAACTAAAACTTTCTGTACTGTGACATAACCAACTTACTGAGAGTTCCAATTTCGAGCTGAAACATCTTCCGCACCCAGTATTTCCTGGATCCACAAGAGACCTGCTCTAGCAAACACAGAGCTGGCTACCGAAGCTCTTATGGTGACAGCAGCTGACTCATGCGCCCTTCTTAACGGCGAATCCACTCTTTTCTCATCTGGATCTTTTAGAAACATATCGACCTCTTCTGGAACCACAGCATTTGACATGAGGGTGGAAACTGAGGCGTCAACCAACGGGGTGACTACAGGCTCCATAGCCTTATTTTCAAAGCTATATAAATTCTCACTGTAGTTTTTAAATCTTTCTGAAGATTTGGTTTCACTCCATTCAGACTGAATTAAATCTAAAATAAATCTGGCATGGGAATAATGCTAGATTTTCTAAGTTTATTCCCTTATAATTGATGCAACATTCTTGTTTTTATCAGTATCTGAAGTGGCACTCTCCAGATTGTCCAATCCCAGAATTATCAACACCTTTTTCAGCTAAAATTTTTAAAAGAATCTGAGGAAAATAATTTCACTTTATTATCATCTTCTGCATCCTCCTCCTCAGAAATAGAATCATCTGGTTTAGAGTCATTATCCCCATAAGTATCTGCCAATTCTGATTCCTCATCACTTTCAGATTCAGTGTTGATTTGTTCAGAGTGTGACAAAGCAGATTCCTCCACTTTAGTCACTTTGGACCTACAGGTAGACTTTTTTTTGGTAAACACACACCAGCATAATTTGATTTAGCTTGATTTCCTTTGTATCATCAGGAAAATCATGTGAAAATGAAGGATTAATTGAAGTAGTTTGTTGACTATTTAAGAATGACACTACATTCGAATTCACTGAATTGTCCAACTTACATAACAAGTTTAAAAAGTGTATTGCATTTTGTGAAATCATTTCACTAATATTGGCTTGCCTATTAACATGCACCCCCATTTCTTCAGCAATCATTTGTCTTATCACCTCCCTGCTACACTGAGGTACATTCCCCTGGGAAGACACTGAGGACATGGGAGGTTCAAATCTTACTTCTTTATGTTCCATAGGCATTGCAGTTTGACTCCTAGTGAATAATGATCCCACACACGATGCTAAATTGCCCTGCACTACATATTCACTAATACAGAAGGGCAAGGAACTGCTGATTGAAAGGCTTCCATTTCTCCTGGCAGAGGCTGCTCGCATGCTTGAATGTGACTGGTTGTGTCGCTGGTGAGCTTGGATTGGTTGGGAGAGCTCTTTCCTCTCACAGCCCCTCCCTTGCTTTCAGAATGCCTCTTTTCAACATGGTGATCAGAAGTTAAAGTTGCGGTTGGGAGCCCTTCCCCGCCCTTAACAGACTTAACTGCATTACCAGGTAATTTTCCTTCACCTTCTTTTTAATTCTTGCCTTCTCAGACTTCCTTATACCAGATGTTTTTAGCTCTGTTTGAGGCTCGGAGTGGTTGGTCGGAGATTGCCCTTCCGACTCGCTCTCGCTCGATGTCAAGAAAATTTTCTTTAGAACGTACTTCCAGTAGTCAATTGATCAGTTGGCCACCTGTCCAGGCTACCCTGATCCATGGTTACCTCATCCATTTTATAACGCTCTTTCTCAAGGCTATCCACCGAGATTTGAGCTTTATTTAATTCCCCATCTTCTCTCTGACATTTCTTCAGTTGTATCTCACTTTCATCTTGTGTTTCTTGCACCAGCTTTCGCTTATTAGAATCCTGAGCTGAAACTGCCATCTCTTACTATTCTCAATTATACACTAAATCATTATTCTCCCCTCTCTTTCTTTCTCTCTCTCTATTTCCCTCCCTTTTTTTTAACTCATTAACTTCACAAAAATACTAGAGAGGTAAAATCTCGAACTGCTGGCAAGGCAGGAGAAGAAAAAACTGAAGGACGTTCACGGTATCAACAGTTATAACTGCAAGGAATGTTATTCTCCTGCCTTGAGCTACTGGTGTGAGAGGTTAACCCAATATGTAGTGGATTGCTCCAAAGCCTTCCTAAGAATAGGATGGTGAACAGAGATGAATCACTGTAAAAAAAAAAAAAAAGACTACAAAACAAGTTAAAGATAATCAGTTAAAGATCAGGTTCTTACTGTACATAATTAGCAGATTAATCCTTTGCTTACTGGCAGCTATAGTGGCTAGCTAATCTTGTTAAAACTATATCTTTAATTAGTACCCAGGAGGAGGACCTATATTTTAAATACCATAATATATTAAATGTTTAAATTCATGATTTAATTATGTTTCATTTTCAAAGCTAATGCTTTTTCTTAAATACAAAGCAGGAAACTCCAACAGTACAAGCACAAAAATTATAAGCACTGGATGATTTGAGCCATTTCTGATGCTCAACTACTAATTAATGTGCAATGCTTATTTCAGAATTTGGTATGCAGTAACCATGTCAGAAATCATTTCAGAATGCCTGTTATCAAGACCTTTTGTTTATTTCTGTCCCATTAGCAAAGGGGAAAAGGAAGTAAAAAAATTCACCTCACCTGGTGCAATTTTGCCATCCTGTGCAGCAGGTCCATCTTTCAATACATTCTTCACCTGCAGAAACTCATCTGGTCTGTCTCCACCAATTATTGTGAAGCCAAATCCCATAGTGCTTTTCTTCAGTGATGTCCGTATGAGTGCTCCTATCAACTGGGATGGGTCTCGAGTGAAAAAAACTTCACTGGTTCTGCACAAAAGCAAACAGTTTCCCATACATTAATTCAATAAGAAAGACTGCAGATGGAGTCATGTAATAGAGTCATCCTTCCACATTCGCTGTGTTTGGGGCACGGGACCCCGTGAAAGTGAAAAAATGTGAATAACTCTAGGCTTTCCCAAACCATATTTAACGCACAAAAACATACTGTAGATTCTTTTGAGGCATCAGGACTCCTTCTCAATGCAGAAGTGGATGGCTGGTAGGGCTTACTGCCACCTCTACTGCTGCCCCGCATCATTTTTATTAGGGATGTAAAGCCTCATTCGCAGTTTGTCAGTCTCACAAGGCTTGCAGTCCCTATTAAAATTGGCTTTGGGAGGCAGCAGAAGTGACAGCAAATAATCCGGGAATAATCAAATCTGCAAAAGTGAAACCCACAAACGTGGAGGGAAGTGGAAGAAAAGTCAAATAAAGAAATGCAGGAAACATTTAAAAGAAAAAAGTTTCTCATTATTTTTTCACTTGGATCCTTCATAACAGAATTTGAGTGTGACATAACCAATTTACTGGGAGTTCCAATTTGGAGCTGGGTGTAAGGATGAAGACAGAATGTTATCTGGTTGAAGAGCATTAAAATTTGGATACTTGGAGTAAGCTAAACATGGATTTGCCTTTATCTGGCCAAAAGAGTAGCACTAATACTCTGAACTTCCATGGTAACACAAATACAAAACAACTAGAGCTTATTAAACATGGTTAGGTTTTCTCTATGAAAAATGCAGTCCTCATTCACATATCTTACAAAGAGATATTGTTCCTTTCTGCTTTTTCAATAGAATGGAAAAAAAATTCAGAGAAATTCTGTTGTATGGGTTGCTCTTACCTTATTAAGTGTGCAAAGCTGCCAAGGGGTCTTTTCTACACTGCAACATTTTTAAAACACCCATAGTCACATGGGAATTTAGGAAACGCTGCATGTAAGGAAACTTGTGAGAGAGACCCAATATCCTGTTGAACGCACACCAAATAGTTGAGAAATGTTGCAGTGTAAAAATAAATAAATCCTTGGGCAACTTCCACATAGTTTATGGGAAATCCTTGCCATGCAACAACATACAATGAAGTTCTCTCCACTTCTTACTCTAAAATGTGCCAAAAAGGTGAACACAGAGCAAAAGTTTCAGCATAGCACTACTTAAACATTGTGTAGAGAACTGGATAAAAGCCAGCAGTCTTGAAGTCTCACAGCTGCTACTTCATCTTCATCCTGTATTTAATCACCAAAGCAATGGTTGTCCACCCACACTATGTAGCGTTCAATCTGATTATATACCAAATGGTTTTACACTGGTTTAAACTGATTATGCAACTTTAAGTCTACCAATTAGTTTCAACTGCAGTTGTTGCATACACAACACAGTACAGTTGCTCTAATCCAAGAATACTAGTTTATTGTGCAACTGATCAGTAATTCTGCATGTTTTCTCTGATTTTGTGTGAAGAATATAATTTAGTTTAATTTTTAAATGTATCATAAGATTTCTGCACACAACTGAGGACTGAGTTTAGGCTGATTATGTGTCAGGAGGAGCAACTAAATTTGAATGACTTTTGCTGCAACCTCAAGGGTTTCTATACGACAAATTTTTAACTGGAAATCCAAAGGAAACTTAGACCTACCTCTAAACCTTAATATTAGCAGAAGACTACCCATCTTGCAGACCAAAATAAAAACTTGGCAGATTATCAACTTATTTATTATGGACAATTAGTCCACTATATCTCACATGTACCACAGTGATTAAAACAAAATATTATTTATACTAATAACTTCTACCATATGAATAAGACACTTCAATCTATAAAAATAAGGATGAGTCATTCTTTAGCGTGATTATATAATTAGCACTTAATGATTTCAAAGCAGTAGAATGTTGACTGCAGAAATCAATTGTCATTGTAGATAGAAATGTATGCTGATTACATGACAAAAATTGGCATTAAAAGATACGGCTATATTCAGTACGTAGTTCTTGATTACTGTATTGCAGCTTTTGGCAAAAAGCCATTGAAAGCTATCACTGAATGAAATACCTGGATTTGAAGGAGCACTATCAGTCTGTCCTAGTTGTTTTTTCCGTTTAGCTTCCAAAACTGGATTTTCAAACTGGGTTTTCTGGTTAATATGACTGCAAAGTGAAAAAGAACTGTTAAAAAACTCAACTTCTTTTCTATAAGTTAGGTATTTTCTTCCATTTCAATGTGGAGAACCAAGTTATTACTAAAGAACTCTCACACAACAATCAAACCACAATAACTTGTCCAGCTTATTAAGTCATACATGATGAGATGCAGGGACTGAATTTACACTCACGGTTTAGTTAAAGATGGGGAAGCTGGAAACGAAGACCAAGACAAGGGGCTATCTATCTATGGTATGCTGATGCACAGTGATTTCTTTTACATTTTTTTAAACTTCCTCATTCCTGTATCATATTCCTCTACTTTAATACTAAGGAACAAATATTACAGAAATCAAACATCTAGTTACTGTACCCCCCACTTTTTTTTCTGAAAACTTTAAAATGAAATGAATGGTTTAGGATGAAGTACTAAACATAAAACATAGGTTCTTGGATTTAATTTTGGCCATACAAAAGAATTCAAGAAAACAATATGAAACAAAAAGTTCTATTCAGACATTCATATATTACTTTACAACATGTGAAGAGGGAAGAATGGCTCCACTCATGCGTCCTTCACAATTTACATCAGACAGATTGCCCCTGGAAGTAGGAGAGAGTCTCCACGTTGGACATTTGTCCTCAAGCACAGCAAAACCAGGAACCAGGAGGTGGTGAGTACATTTGTGTCTACCCTTTTCCTGATGCTATTAAGTAGTATTTAAATACTTTTAAATACTATTTAAATACTAGGGCTCAAGTGTTCACTGGTATTCAAGCACAGCAGCTTTACAAAAGATATAAAGAAAAAGTGAGCATCACTGTTTCTCATCTCTTCCATTTCTCATATGCAACTGGCCACCCAGATCACACACAGTGCTACATATCTGCTTTTGTTTCCTAACCAGCTTATGTTTCCTTTGTAGCCAAAGTTCATTGGCTTAAGAAACTGGGACTTCCTGATTACAGGAATGATGTAAGCTCTCATTGACCAAACATAGGCTTCCCTATTCCCTCTTAGCTGAGCTGCAGTACTCATAATATAGCTCTGATTTTCACAGCAGCAGTATACTGGTATAAACTTTCTTAGCTTTAATGCCAACAATTTAGAAGGTGGCTTTGCTATGAAAGAGTAATTAAGACCCAAATAAGGAGCTGTAACATACCTACAGATATGGATCAACACAGGTCTCCTTGTTTTTGGATTTTTTGGGAACATGGTTGTGAGAACTATTAGGAGCACCTACACTTTCAAAAGTGCCATTACCAGTGCTGTCATAAAAGGTGGTTATCTCTTCCCAGAGTATTTTAACTTCAAAATAAACTGGTTACCTGGTTTTACTGCATACTTTTGGATTATTCTTTTTGGTCTGCTGTTTTACTGTGTCTTATTTTTATTAAGTTGTAATGGAATCATGGCTACAGTGGGTTTAAGACTTTTCTATTTACATTTTAAATTAAATAACCCCTCACTGGGCTTCAGAATAGCTTTGCAACTCTTAAGCCAAATTTAATTAATTGTAGCAGCCATCCTCAAGAAACATATCTGTTATTCATTTCAGCCTCCAGTAATTAATACCACAGCATGGAGAGCCTGCTTCAAGTCAGTTACTGCTGGCATGTACATAATTTGAAAGTGACACTTTTATTGAACGATACCACACAAAAATTCCACCCTCAAAATTGTTACACCAAAAGATAGGAATTTCCTATAAAAGTATGCATATATCACTCGCTAAATTGCAGTCCAATATAGTTCCAATCTAGTTGTGAATATATGACTATTGACTCTTAGCTAAGTAACTTTCAAAATCTTCTGTGATGAGTCAAACGATTATCAATGCAGAACAATTCTGATTTCACTGCTTTTCAAAGTTGCCTGCATTTTTAATGCTTATGCCATTAATTAGCAATAAAAATAGTTGTTTGCATAAATGGTTTAAATTGCTATCATTTATTCAAGGGAGCAAAGAAGATGTAAGCTGAAAAACAATACTGAGAAAAACAGAATCATAGAGTTGGAAGAGACCACAAAGGTCACCCAATCAAAACTCCCTGCCATGCAGGAATATACAATCAAAGCACTCTCAACAGATGGCCTCTGTTTAAAAATCTCCACCACCACACTCCGAAGCAGTGTATCCCACTGTTGAGCTACTCATAACATCAGGAAATTCTTCCTAATGTTTAGATGGATTCTTTTTTCCTGAAGTTTGAATCCATTGCTCCGTGTCCTAGTCTCTGGAGCAGCAGAAAACACGCTTGCCCTTTTTCTATATGACATCTCTACAAATATTGAAAAAAATACATCATCTTCAAATCTTTTCTTCTCCAGGCTAAACACACTCACCTGTCCTCATAGAGCACAGTTTCACCTTTTATCATTTTAGTCACTTCCCCCTAGTCTTGTTCCATCTTACCAATATCCTTCTTGAAATGTGACGCTCACAACTGGACATACTACTCTAGCTGAGTACTGGTTGAACTTTAATAAAATGGTAAAATATCCAGTGTATTTTGAAGAAATCTGTCCAAGTTTCCTTACTGATAAAAATCTACAACCATATTATCATGCCTTAAGGCAACTTTCACCGAAACAGATCCAGTATTTCATCATTTTATTAAAGTTCTACATAAATTTAATACCACTTTAAAGCCTACCTCTTTCTGGCTCTCATATCTGTTGTCATACCTTTTCTTTTTTAATTTTATAAATTCAACTATCATGTTGAATGTGAGGAATATTCCTAGTCTAAAAGAGAACTGGATTGGAACATTTTGAGTGCAGAAAATGTGCCTCCATAAAGGGACAAAAAGAACTTTCTTTATCTGTACTCTCTCTATGAGATTCAGAATCCAAACTATCAGCAATCTGAACAGTACGCATCATTAGATGCACCAAATATTATCTTCAGAGTGGAAGTATACACGGCGGGGTGGGTGGGAGAACAAGCGCTAATTTAAGCAGTAGGGCAGAGCTTTCCAAACTGTGTATTGTAACACATTACTGTGTTACTCCACTGGAAAAACCCTATCCCGGGGTCTACAATTTTGATATTAAAATATGATTCAATGTGCCTGAGAGGTCACCCGGATGGCAGCAATGGTCAAAGGATCGAAAACCAGGTCAGGCCAGTAAAATCCCCAATCATGTAGCCCCAGGAGACCTCAAGATGTGTGAACCCACAATAAACAAAGGGCTCTCAGCCCTAAGACGCCAACTTGAGGAGATTAGCGTGTCTGCCCCAAGTTGCCCCAAACTGAGCAGATATTCCATCAGGCAAGGACCAGAAGCACACCATAAAACACAGCCACAGATTTTGGCAACACCCTGCAATCCCATCACACAAAGGAAATTACCAGTGTGGAGCTTCATGCCCACTGCAACACCCATTGTTCTCCCCAGGAAAGGATTAGCCCTCCAGGTACCTTTTCCCCTACAAATAGTCCCAGTTTTTGAGCAGTTCTTTGGATCACCCCCAGTCATCCCAGCAGACCGTTGCTCCACCTGCTGAGTGATCCCCTCAGCCTTCTTCATGCTGAGCCCCACTTGTCTGCTGTTTTCCCCGGACCAAGGACTTCAGGACAAAGGTACAGTATCACCCCAGCTACACCCCTTCAATATTCCCCTATGCAGTTTCCTCTCTTTTGCTTTTTAATAGGTCTTGAGTGAGTGTGTGAGTGATTGCATTGCTGCATGAGACTTTCCTTCGATAAAATCATTTATTGGACATTTTTGTTTGGTTTTTGACTTGGTCTGACCCTGTAAAAACTGGGTAAAAAGACCCCGCTAGGTTACCCTGCCTCTTGCATTGCTATTGCTTGCGCTCTGGCTAGTTTACATTCCCTATCACATGGAACACACTGAGGTGTCCCCCAAGGGACCCCAGAAATCAGGGTAACAAGTGTGTTGGCTGAATTGTGGTGTGTCACATGAACATAATGAGTGGAGGGGCTGCCTCTCCCACCACTGCTGCAGGCCAGGCCCAGGTGAAGGGGCTGCCTCTGCCTCTGCCCTGGGCTGAGGAAGACCCTGACAAGGTAGCAGCAGCGGCAGGAAGCCAGGCCTGGGTGGAGGGGCTGCCTTTCCTGTCACCACTTCAGGCCTAGGAAGACACCAGTGAGGGTGGCTGAGGGCTAGGCTCAGGTAGACAGGCTGCCTCTCCCGCCGCCACCACAGCCACCCCAAGCCAAGGAAGACCCCAGCAAGGGCAGCAGCGGGCCAGGCTCACGTGGAGGGGCTGCCTCCACTCTGAATTGCAGCGTCATGTCATGAAATGATGCATGTCTAAAAAGTGTGTCACCAATATGAAATGTTTGGAAAGCTCTGCAGTAGGGTCAAACAGCACTGACGGTGGCATTTCAATTAAAACTTAGCTATATGTAAAACAATCACAGCAATCATTCTGGTAGTGCTTTACATTTCCTATCCAACCAAGATGCTGAAATTGCTTTGTTTACTTATCCTATTCTGTCTCTTTTCTAGTACTATTACTTATGAGATAGGTGACAAGAATTCAAAGCACAAGGGATAATATTCTGTAGCATGTCAGCTGTCCCCATTATGCTCTACTGCTATTTTAACTAATTCTGCTATACCTTTAGTATTCAGATTAAATACTAAGTACCTTTGGTTATGTAATTCACTATCTATTTACTGAATACCATATTGACTGAAATATTAAAATGATGATTTATGGCTAAGATTTAACACTTAGCGTTCAAAACATTACTTTGAAACCCTTACAACAAACCTTTGGCAATGTCAAAGATAAGGACTTCCAAATGTCAAATATTAATACTGAGGGTAAAAGATGTTCCTAAAGCAACATATTGGGTTAACGGTAAAGCAAAGATTCTGAGAACTTCCTCACTGATAGTTAAGTTCTTAACTATTATACCAGCTGAAAAATAGTTATACAAAATGCCAGAGAAAGATTATGAAAGCACACCATTTAAATCCTTTGTGATTTAGAAGACTAAAGTCAGGAACTCCAGCTTTACCTTTCAAACATCTCCATGAGGTAGGAAGGTTGCATAACCACAATGAGCTTTTAAATTCACATGATCCAAACACAATCTCACTAACCACATAAGTAGTATGTATTGACATTAGCATACACTGGGTTTTGGACCCCAGTCAAAACAGTAGCTTTTCTAAACTTGCTTATTGCCTTGGAATATATATTTTAAAAAAATTCACAACATACTCATGTAACTACTTCTAGATTTCTTCTTTACCTCAGATAATGCTCATGCTCCTAGAAAGTTTAGAATCACTATGTACAGATGACAGGTTTATTAACAATAATTAAGTCCCTGCCTCATTAACAAAGAATAGCTCTGGTTAGTAATGATTTTAAGCACTAGAGGTATGTAGTATTTATCCAATTTACTGCTGATTATTATCAACCTCTACCAGTCTGGGAATCAAGCCACTTCCAAGGAAAGGTACTTCAATACTACTTTGTATCCTTAGCACACCATGTGCTTTATTAATTAAAAAAAATCTCATTATTATGAAACACATGCAGACTATTATACTAGAGAAGTACTCTCTGGCTACAGGTAACAGAATTCTTGTCATCCAACTCCTGCCCCAAAGCATTCAAGGTCTTGCATTTGTTTTAAGAAAAACTGACTGATGATGAAAATAAATCAGTCATCTATTTCTGAAAACAAGTCCCACTCCTACATCAGTAAAATGCAGAGAATATTGTACTGTATAAATTTAATCACTGCCTAAACAACTGCTTGTGCAAGAGCCAAATGAATGGGTTGCCTTTCATTTATACCTCAACCCTCCATCAATGGCTTCTACTGATATAAAGCAAGCTGTCTCATTTTTAACTAACATCCCTGTGATGTGAGGGATGATATTAGTTGAAGTCCAACAATGTTTGGTGGTCCCCCAGATTGCCCAAACTGGTCTAAGGCTTGAGCAAAATCTCACATCATTTTGATTATTTACTTTTGAAGAATACATAAAAATGGAGGAGGGAAAAAAACTAAAAATGTGCTCTGCAAGCTTTAGGACGCCATCCTTTTGCCAATAGCTTTAAAATATTATATAGAAAATAGCATCTATAGGGAGCAGAGATATAGAAGCTGTACATACCCAATACTCCTCATCAGTTTCTTTTAAATTAAAGTGCTTCACAAAGCAGTTTACTTTTTGTTTCTTACGTCTATCAATGACAGCCACAGTCCCGCAAAAGTGATGCAATTTCCCTTCCTCACACATAGATTTTTTTCAGTTACTCATCAGAATATAATTATTTATATTGTAGATGTAATTACCCTCAGTCTAGCTCAGGAAAACTGAGACTGGGAAAACATAGAAAACATGTAGAAACTTAGGATAAGAAAGGTCTAGATCCACTAGACATGTGGCACAGACTGTGAACCTTGCTGTTGTTGTATGCCTTTGAGTAATTCCAACTTATGGTGACTCTAAGGCAAACTGACTTACAGTGACTTTTCTGACTTACAGTAAGTTTTCTGGGCCTGAGAATGTGTGATGCGCTCAAGGTCCCCCAATGAGTTTCCATGGCTGAGTGGGGAATCGAGCCCTTGTCTCCAGGTTCCTAGACGAACATCCAAACCACTGTATCACACTGGCTTTCTTTGTGAGCCTTACTTGTATGTATATCAAACAGGACAACAACTACTAGAACAGCAGCTCATCCAGCATTATCACATGCTGACATGCAGACAGGAAACTGAAAGTACTGCTTTTGTGACTTGGATCTTCATAGGGAGACCCTGACCACAAATTGTAATACTAACAGTTTCATCACACTGAATATGGTCTCCTAAACATCATTATCTCAAACATGAGGAACAGAGTAAATACAGATGATCTTATTGATTTGAACAAAATGGGTTTGCCTTTTCTTCTCCACAAGGGAATGCCAAGTCAATTGACTTTCACTTTTGAGACTGATCCATAAGGCAAAGATAGGATTCTTATCTTTCACAAAAGATACTACAGCTAGATGTGATGTTTTGCTTCAAGTCAACCTATTTGGACATGATCTCCAACAGTATCGATCTTCTACACGTGCAAGAGAAAACTGAAATGAAAGGGTTCCTTTTTCATAAAGTCACTTTCTTTGAATGTGGAAGGCCGTAACATTTCCAGAATATGATTTTTTTGAAATAGGAGTTACATCTTTATTTTAGAAATAAACTGCCACTAAAATGCCTTTGGCAACAACAAATAATTATCTACTGCCTTTTCAGAAAAAATCACAGGACAGGGATAGATAACAAAAGGCAAGATATTTATTTATTATTTATTTATTGAAATTTATTTTCAAGCAGAAAGGCACAGAAAACATTAATCTGGGGCAGGGACTTTTAATCCATAATGACTACATCCCTTGAAGATAAGTCAAAATGCACACACATACATTTCTATCACCATCTCAGAGAAGAATGGGCCGTTCTTCCTATGACCTACACTATAAATGAATGGGAAGGAAAGATGCAGCATCCACATAAAATTAAATATACAAGCATAATTCATTTTACCAAATAATTCTGTCAAACAATTTTTTCCCAAAAGTAATTTTCTCCTGCAAAAAAGGCAGTTTCCAAGAGCCCATCTAACTTATGAGACTAGAGCCACTGGGGTAGCTGAAGTTTTGATTTTCAGTGAATGGACTCAACCATGGAGCAGATTTAACATCCAGTGCTTCCACTGGTTGCACTTTGTGCTCACTTTTATCTTTCCTGTGGACAGTGAGGAGAGGAGAAATTAAGACTTTTTTGCAGTAAAGGAGAGCAAACTGGAAAGGAGTATTCTTTTCCCACACATTTATTTGCTAGTATTTATTTTTTATTTTATTTTTAATCATCTTTTGGGCTAGTAAACAAAAAGCACAGTAACTCTACACAGTAAAGCTGAAACTGACATGCCTCATGATTGAGAATTGCCTGCAGCTTCCAGAAGAAAAAAGAAAGCACAAGAAGTTCTTGTCCTGTGCTGTTAAAAGTGGTCATCAGTCAGGCAACTCTAGGAGTCACTCCTTACCCAGTGCCATGTTTTCTGACCAAGCTTTAGAGCAGTTTGAGCAACTTGTAGCTCTCCAGATGTTTTTGGACTGCAATGCCTATCATTCTTCATGTACATCTATACTGGGTATGGCTGATAGGAGATGCAGTCCAAACATCTGGTGGACCAAAAGTCGCTCACATCATTTTAAAATCTCCCCAAGTATATATATGTAAATGTGAGTCACACTTGCTTCTTCTTTTTACGTGAAAAAACAAAGCCATTAAATTGAAGTCTGTACTTTTGAAATGCAGCCTGTATCTCTTATACAAGGGAAAAGTCAAGCTAGAGTTGAAAGAAGAAATATTAACCTTGACAGGATTAAAATGTCCGCATTTCTGTAGAAAGCTCACGATCAATTTACCAGGAGAACACAGATGACTATTTTAAATCTAGACACTAAGTACAGAGGAAGAATGACCTTAGTAGGCCCAATACTTTCTCCAGCTTTGTTTTTGTTACTTTGCTGTGATGGATCAAAAATGTAGTGAAGGTGCCTTACGATCCTCAGTGAAGCAACCAATACTTTACTTGACAGCCATTGTTTCACAACAATTTAGATTAGTAAAGCGTGATGTTATTTTTTTTTTAAAAAAGAAGATAAATGCAGCACCAAAAACATATTGCTAAAACCTCAGCTATTTGGACAAAAACAGTGTTTCTCACACACAAAAAGGCTTTCTGAAGGAACATGTTGATGCATAAGGATGAAAACAATTCCACATTATGTGTTCAGCCTCTAATATAAAGATAAATGGACCTTCTGACTCATAGCTACAGTAATTGGTACCTTTCATTTGTTTGTCACCTTTATGTTTCTACCTATAGTACACAGACATAGGCAAAGTATCCAAGCAGAACTTACTGACTCTTCTGGAAGGTACATGGATATATTAAATTTTCTAGATTAAAACAGAAGTTGCATTTATTATATATACTTGCTGTTCTATGATTTATTTTATATAAAATTAAGCAACAGTTGTGCAAAAATACTCACTCAACATAGTATGTTCCATATTGAGGGTCTTCTATTTTCTCCCAACCATAAGGAAGCTCTGTAATTAGAAGAGGCATATAATAATATTATTACCTACATTTATACACCCACCTTTCAGGGCTCAAGGCAGTTTACCGCAATTTTCATAAATCTCTTATCTCTATCAGGCTTAAAATCTAAGTATTAAATTTGCCAAGTAAAGCAAACATCTCTCTCCCAAATTCTCAAAACACAGCTGAAAAAAACAACAAAATAACCTCACAGAACACTTCCCTTTCCATACTTCTTTTGAAAAGAGTACATTGCTATTTACTGTGATAGCTCCTTCTGGTGAAATCGGAGTGAGGCATCCAGAAGAGTGAGCTGTGTTGTAGGCACTTTGCAGGAGAGGCAAGGGCATGAGATCTCGTATCAGTTAAAAAAATAAATGGCTACCCTATGGTTCAGGCTCCTTTTCTGGCTCCAGCTGAGCTTAGATCAAATTCAGAAGAACAATCCAGTCACGAGTCTGGCATGGAAAAGAAGGGGTAGGTGCAAGGGACCCTTCCTGTCTGAGAGGTCTGAAGGCCAATGCACTAATGCCCAAAGATGGAAAAGGACCCAAGACTCCAGTGAGTATGGCACAGTGGTATGAATCCTGGACTAGGACTACAGGAGACCAGGACAGAATCCCAACTCAGGCATGGGAACCCAATGAGTAATCTTGGGCAAATCAAACTAAAACAAAGACAATGGCAAACCTCCTCTCGATAAATATTGCCAAGCAAAATCAGTTATAAGGTCACTATAAGTTGCAGCCTATTTGAAGGCACATGACAACAAACTCCTACCAGCCACTTCAAGAGTTGGCAGGAATTATATCACTGAGACTCCATCTCTCAAGGGTTGGCAGGAATTATATCACTGAGACTCCATCTCTGGCATCTACTTTAAAAGGCATTCAGAAAAGTGAGAGATGCACAAGCTGTCTTCTAGTAAGAATAGATCTACAGATTATGTCTAGTGAGTATCAATAACTAGAATTCTCCCCCCAAATTTGTGGGTTTGACTTTTGCGGGTTTGATTATTCATGGTACCCATTTGCCTTCCCCCTGTTCCTGCCTGCAGCTGCCAGTATGACTGCGCTGGTAGTAGGCAAGAGGGTGAAGGGGAGGGAAGATCTCCCGCCATGCTCTCTAGCCACTACTGTCCACCCAATCATTAGGGTGGAGGTGGGGAAGATCTTTCCCCACTCACTCTCTCCTGTGCTGCCTCTTCTCCCTGCCGCTCTCTCCTGTGCGACCTCCACCTGCACGATCGTGATCACATGGGTGGCGGCAGTGAGAAAGGGAAGCAGGGAAGATCATTCCCCCCATGCTCTCCTGCTACCACCGCTGGCACAATAGTGGGCAGGGGTGAGAAAGTAAAGGGGGAGATCTTCCCCCTGCTCTCCTGCACAGCTGCCTTATGGTTATTTGTGTGTTTTTTTTTTACTTTTGTGGGGGTTTTGTTTCCCTATCCCCCATGAATGTGGAGGCCCTACTGTAATTTTAAGACCCATCTGCTGAAAGCTGGTGTTGAAAATGCAAACAACTGTAATGTAGTGTTTGGTAAAAGTATAGGTAAAAACATGTTGAAAATGCTCTCTTCCAGTTCTATGATTCTGTGATTGATTCTATACCAGTTGTAATCCCAATGAAAGAGTTTTACTTATGCATAGTTTTACCTATATATATAGTTTTACAGTATACTATCCATATAGTATAGATATAGATTTACTTACATGTAGGCATGGTTTACTTATAGAGCACTTAAAATTTTTTCCAGATGTAACAGTTCAGAAGCTCCTTAAGAAATTCAGTCTTATCTGCCTAAGAAAGGAGCAGGTAACCACCACACGACAGGGCAGCTTGGATCTCAAGGGAGTTACTGTTCTAGTTGCTAACAGAGTTGAAGTCTGATTACCTGGATTTTCCTGTTCTTTGTCTCCTAGTCATCATATGGGCAAAGATGCTCCAGACCGTCTTAACTGACAATAAACGTAACATCTTAAGACAAAATGTAGCCTGTGACTCTATATATATATAAATCTATCTCTATGCATTTATAATCTATAAGAATATATTTTACTCAGTAGTCATCTACCCTTCTCCTACTCTATGAAGTGCTCTTTCTTCTTCTTCTGTTATATCATATTGTTTCTTCCAGTCCTCCTCAGCCTCTGTCCTTTCGTTTATCTCCCGAAGTCTTCTTTGCTCCTCCTGTTGCTCCTCCCGCTGCTCCTTCTTCAGTTACTCCTCCCACTACTCCTTCCTCAGTTGCTCCTCCCGCTGCTCCTTCTTCAGTTGCTCCTCCCACTGCTCCTTCTTCGGCTCCTCCAACCGCACCTTCCTCTTCCTTTTCCTCTTGCTGGATCAGTTTCAGTTCTCTCAGGAGTTGCAATCCTTGTTCAAGAGAATTTATTCTGTGGTATTTGCCAGCATATTGGAATTTCAGAAAGATGGGATATCCCCAACTGTATCTTATCCCAACTCTCTGTAGAACTATGATGCAGGGTTTCATTTCCCTTCTCCAATTTATTGTTTCGCGGCATAAGTCATTATAAATTTCCACTGTGTTATCTCGATACTTCAATATTCCTGGATTCTTTCTAACAGCTCTCATCAAATCATCTTTCTTGTTGAAATTCGCAATTCTCATTATAATATCTCTAGGAATTATTCCTCTTTTTGCAGCTGACACACGATGAATTCTCTCTATGTCATAATCTTCCCATAAAATCTCAGGAACAATGCTTTTTAGCCATTTTAAAACTTCCTCTTTCAAGGATTTTTGACTTTGTTGTGGCTGCTCTGCGAATCCACGAATCCTCACATTGTTTCTTCTGTTCTGGTCTTGAAGCTGGATAATTTGTCTCTCTAACAAAGAAATCCTGCCATCATGTTCTGCTAGTCTGGTCTGCTGATTCCCTTGGGTTTTTTTTATATCATCCACTTTAAGGTCCAATGCTTTTAACTCCTGTGAGATTTTTTCCTGCAATTGCCCCATTTCTGCCCTTATATTAGATGTTATTGTAGTAACAAGAGCTTGATTAGACTCTGTAATAAGCTTGTGTATAAAAGTTTTTATCTCTTCATTAGCTCCGTTCGCAGCTTTCTTCGCCGCCATTTTAATGACTTTTTCGTCTCCGTTAGAGTTTAAGTTTATATTTTCAAAATCTCTAACTAGACGATTATATGTTTTATCTGTTGCTGTAGGTCGCTTCCAAACAGGGTGTTTATAGACCTTTTTTTAGGCGGCATATATCTCAAGGACCACAAAGGGGGAAAAAAAAAACTGTTTTGCTTTCAGTCCGTTTCAACAGTTATTTGCAGTTTAAACAGAGTCTTTTATTTTCCCTCCAGTTGGAGAAGAATCGAAACCAATCCACTATCTTATCTTACATTCTTTCCCACATTATTCAATTAATTACTCACATTCTTTCTTTGTTTTGAAAAAGGCTTCTGGAATTATTTTATAATCATCTGTTCCGGGAGTCGAATATTTAGCCTCTCTCCGCCATCGTAGTTGGCTCCTCCCCCCAGCCTGTGACTCTAACATCATCATTTTTTTTCTTCTCCAGTATGATTTTTGACACCTCTGCCTGATGGAGAAGCCACTGGAGCTTCAAAAGCTTGCATAATATATTTTGAGCTTTTACAGTCAGCCCAGTAAAGATATCCCTGTTTTGTGGATTTGGATTTTGTCATACTGTGCTCCACTGTGTATGGAGCTGTGTATATTAACTCTCCCGCTCTCTCTCTCTCTCTCTCATATTCTCTCATGTATACATATACATATAAAACCACATATTTATTATCCTATAAACTTCTGAAAAATGTAATACTTAACATTATTCTTAAGAGGAATGCTACTGCTAATCTGACAACTGACTATACTATTTTTTACAACCTTGAAAGCCAAGATAACTGAAAAGGTGAATTCTAAGAAGCGTTAGCTAGATAGAGATCATCAAGCATAAGGCAAAAACCTTTCAATCTTCTATAAAGAAATATCACTGTAGGACCATTCCTATTTCAGTTTAATCATCTAAAATCTCTTTTTCTCCAAAGGCAGATATTGACTGCTATATAGATGTCTAGTATGTGCTACAATCTCTTGGAAGATTTAAGGCAAAAGGATGTTAAGGGCAGTTCCTGGATCTCTGAAAACAAGTGGGGTTCGGGTTTTTTGGTAAAAAATGATGAATCAGTGTGACTGAGTCCTTGTTAGTTCTTCAGAGATACTCCTAGACCACAAGGGTCCGTAGTTCTGAATGAGATTCTAGCTACCAAAAGACCATTCTAAACAAGAGAATACAAAGAGAGGCTTCACGGAAAGATTCAAATGACAGGGATTTGAGAACAAGGTGCAGGCTGTAGGGTGAGAAACTGACTAAGAATCAGTACTGCTGTTGGCCATGCCAGTAAGACTTGATGGTTTGGTTGCTGGTGGTAGTGGTGGAAGTCGTGTCCTGCAAGAATCTAGGGCCTGAATTCTACAGAAGGTACTGCTGGAACAAAAGGCTAGATGGGGCATTTGGCAACTCTTTTTCTCTTTCTTCTTTTGAGAAGAGGAAACGGCCTCTTTTTAATAATTGCTTTTGTTCTTTTGTCCTTAATCCCAATTGCAATGTTTGCAATGCTTCATGGTTAAACAGGATTATACTCTTAAAAAGAATGGCAGGCAGTTCTCCTCTGCCTGAGGTTTTGGGAGGACTTAAGAATCTCTCTATGAAAGATCTAATTATCTTCTTGTTGGTGAGCATCTTCATGTCATTTCTGACTTATGGTGACCCTAAGGTAAACCTATCACAGACTTTTTTGGCAGAATTTGTTCAGAAGGAGTTTGCCCTTGCCTTCTTCTGAGGCCGAGAGAGTTGCTTTACACAAAGTCACTTAATAGGTTTCCATCGCCAAGTGGGGGTCCGAACCTTCACCTCCCAGTGTCCTAGTCCAGCCCTCAAAACAATATACCACTACTTTAACATTATTCAGAAAATCTCCAACTCAAAGCATGGGAGGACTAGCAAAGACTGAAATCATAAAAAGAGGATATAACAGCTGAGGCCAACTCCTCAGAAAGTTTTTAAAGAGCCAAAGCAGATCTCTTGTCCCTCAGGTTCCTCAAGTGAGTTTCATACTTTTGGTGGCCCAAGCCCTTGGACAGCAAGGTCACTATACCAAGGAAGCTTTAGATCATGTGCGGTTTGACCCAAGGAAAAAAACATATCTTCTATATTATAGGGCTATAGGGCTGATGTTTCTGAGTAAAGACTCAAGGATTCCAAGGTTTTGTATAGTTAAGGGAGAAAATAATCTGAACTGAACTATCTGTCCCTAGAGTACTCCTCCACAGAGACAGAATCAGTCAACTGCGAGGATGCTGAGCTAACCAAAGAAGGAACCAGTGAGGAAACCTTCCTATAAACATGCTGTGGTTGTGGAGAGAATATATCTGAATCAGCCACTGAATGCAGTTCACTAGGCTGGAACTGCTTAGAAGTGGGAGAGATAAATGATCTGAGACATGGTGATGCTAACCTGGGGAGGGGTTAGCCACCCAACCACCCTTTTCTCTGATGATACAGCAGAAGCCCTGAAATTTGTCATACTATAAGAACATTTAGTCCCTTACTAAAGGAAAGTGACTACTTTGCAAGAGTTGTCCAGTGCCCCCAAGCCTTTTACTGGGCTGAATGGAGGGCACAGGACTAAGACAAGGAGCATCTCTGTAGGAGCACAGCAGCAGGTTTTGTTTCCCTTGAAGGTTAAAGAGAGAGAAGTTCTAAAATGGCCATGCATCTTGGCAATTACCTAGAGGGTGAGTCATTCTAGGTTTCAAAGGCTCTAAAAGCCAAAGAAGAACGTTCTTTGCTGTTTGCTTCTGTTTTACTGGGCGCCTTTGTGGTCCTCTTGCATGATAAAGCTAAACTATAGTTATAACCATTAAGGTCAGATTCTGCAGTCATCAGGAAACCCATATGCCCAACTTTGCCCTCTGCCACCTGCCCACTGGTTGTTCAGCAAGAACATTTGATTTAGCACACTGAATCAGCTGATCTACTATTGGAATCAGGTAGAGGGCATGAAAGTCATAGCGAAATCTAAAGTTCAGAAGAAGATGCTAGATGCAAGGGAAAAATTGGAGGGGGGACCAGAGGGCACATCTTTTTACTAAATATGACATAATGTGTCCTTACCTATCCCAAGGATTTACTAGAATACAACCTACTCTTCTGGATGCTTCACAAAAGACCTGTCAGAAAAAAAGCTTGGTCTTAAAGGAGCATGCCAGTTTCTGATGTGGTCACTACCAAGTGGAATAGAAATGGTAACAATGTAACTTTCTTATTTCTTCTCCTGCTCCCAGAGAAATTACTTCTAAAGGAGAATGTCGGGGTGTGTGTGTGTGTGTGAATAAGAGGGTCTAGTTCAATCTAGTTAAATAACATGAAAATGTTACACCTTACTCATTCTGATTCTTAAAAAAAAACCTGAACAAAATATAACTTCCAGAGACAAGAGTGATAAAATCAGAGTTCTACTGTCACAGAGTTCCTACTGATTTGGACAAGATTTTTTTTAAAACAGATGCTTCACTGAATGATCTCTCTAGATTTATTGAAGGATATATATAAATAACTCCTGTCAGTAAGTCATAACAGGAAAAATAATATCAACGTTTCAAAAGAGGAAGCATTTCTAAGTGTGAGTATTATTCCATATCTCTCTCACATATGGAGAAACAATTTTTATAAAATGGCTCCTATGTGTTTAAGCTAATATAGTAAGATATAACAGGTTTTCCAAACTATCAATGTGAAAGAGCGTGATACTATCAGGGAGAAAAAACTTGAGAAATCCTCTAGAAGTAAAAGGAAATAATATGTAGGAATGAAGTGCTTTTATTTAACTTGTTTGAGAGCAGTGGTAGTAACTACCTGGAGCAACCCTTGGAGCAACCCCTGTGATTGAAAATAAAGGTTTAAATATACTGAAATACACAGCAGAAAAGCAATAAGGTGACAATGCCCCTTTCCCTTCAAACAGTACTAATAATTTATACTTTTTAAAAAACTGCTTCAAACTGCCTCATAAACACAACTGATACCGCTAGATGTTATTTTAAGTTTACATACATTCACTTAAACTTCATGTATGTATGGAAACATCGCTCCATCAAAATTCTTTCTGCCTTGGTATTTCTCAAAGTGAATATATTAAGCTTCACATAGTAATGTTTATTGCTAATATTTCAGAATTCTCCTTTCAACTTATAGTTCAAACTTTCAAGTTTCAAGCTATTTAAACTGAGTTGTATCCATGGATCTGTAATCAGAATTAAAGTTACACAACACTGGGTGGGGGCTGGTGGGTCACTGATTCTCCCTCCATGATCTTGTTCTTGTGAAAATCTAGTCTGCATAGAAGTGGAACCCTCTTGAATTAACATGGAAAGCTAAGGGGAAAATAGGCAATATCTATTGCTTCTTCATCTTCATCCATGATCACTGGCTGCTGCTGGACTGCAGCTCCTTTAATGACTTCCAACCAATTCCATAGTAGCAGTTTTTCAAACTTCTTCATACTGCATTGTCTTAACATAAAATATAAAACTCATGCTAATACTTGTCTATAATCAATACAGGGATAATCAGAAACATTATGTTTCATAATCTAATTATCTAATTACCTCTATCTAAGAAATTAATCTCAGCATGTAAAACCTACCCTGTTTTATCATGTACACATTTTATAATGAACAAAATGAAGACATGACTGAAGTGGATTCATTACAAATAGACTGCAGTTCAAACCACACAGTTTAGAAAACCAAGGGGGTTTTAGCAACCAAATTTTACGTTACTCACTAGAGAAGCTATGCTACTATTCTGAGAGTGCAGAATTTGCCTCTAGGATGCATAACAAAAATATCTACAGATCACAATCACCACACTAGTTTGATGAACAAGTGGAAAGGAAGGAACAAATCAGTTCTTGTAATTTCCAGCAATCATCTGTCAAAACTTAAGTTCACAATTAGCCACCTACTTCTAACACATCAGTTTGTGTACTGCCCTTTTATGTTATGAAATCTTATATTTATATGATCAATGGAGACAGCAAATACAGCTGCTGCCTCATCATTTCATGCCATTGCTTTTCTCAGATGTTGCAACAATTATGCCTTCAAGGATAAGCTTTACCTGGAAGATGTCAAAGCTGACTAATTCTCCACTTATTTTGCCTGTATTATCTCTGCACTTCCTCTTAAGGCCTGAAACTATGCAGAACTACATCAATGGTCAAGGTTTTTCAACCTTCTGCTAACTCACGCAATACTAAATTGCCAGATATAAAAACACAATTTTGCGGAATTTTCTCTGTGCAATTTAACTCTTGACTTGGCAGTGTGCATTTCAGTTCAGTATATATGAAAAATCAAATGTAGTTCACTGGTAGAGCTCAACATACAGAAACCAGACGGATTTCCACCATGACATCAACAAGGGTTGAACTGAATCCTAAATAAGAAACCGGAACCTGAGCTCTCACCTCCATCTTCACAGTCTTCAGGAGCTTTGGCTTTTTTACAAAGACGAGGATCCAACCAGGTGGTCGTTTTGGTGTTGTGACTATGGTACACAGAGGATTGAGTAAGAGAACATTCACAAGAAGGCACTTTCACATATAGTCAGAGCACAGGAAGCTTCTTGTCCATTATATAACCTCATGAGGTTGCAGGCCACATATGAAATGATGCAACCAGACAGACACAAACAATTCACTGCCAGACAGATAGATGGATGGATGGATGGGTGGGTGGATAGACAGACAGACAGACAGAACACACACACACACACACACACACACACTTCAATCATGGAACTGTAGAAATGCATGAAGGCAGGAAAAAGAAAATACAGACTCTAAAACCATTCATTCATTCCTACTACCAAAATTAAAGAAGCTAGCTACACAATGTATTTTGCAATTGTTTGATTCATGTTCTTTTTTTCCCCAGCTATGAAATTGGAGCTGATGGAAGGGAAAAAAGTTAATCAGCCAGAAACAGTTTCAGAAATGTGTGTCCACAGTCACAGTTTATGTTGTTTTTCTACAAAACAACAGGTTTGTTTGGAGGGAGGTTAGCTTGGGTTATAGTTGTCAGAAAATACTGGTAACTCTTCAACGTTCAGTGCATGATGAATTCAGTAATTCTGTGGATCTGTGTGGGTGTATGTGTAAGTTCACCAGAGAACAGACAGACTAATGAAACAAAAACACACATGTCCCTTCCAGCACTTTTTATAACAGGTCTAAAAATATATTCCGTTCAGCTACATTTTAACAATCACAAAAATAAAAACATATACCTACATAGAGAAACAGAATTGCTTTGGTTCTTTAGGATACTGGATGATCCAATTTTAAAGCAGAATTGTCAGAAAATATGAGATTTGTTTTTAACAACAAAGTATTGACTTCTCACATTCACATACTTTTGCATTAAAGTTGTACATCTATGATAGTAAACTAAAAACCTTCAGTCTCTTCAACATTTTAAATTTCCAACTTCTACTCACTCAATAAAGTAGATCATGCCTGTATCTGTGTAGGCCATCTCCCAGTTCTTGGGCAGAGGCTCTAGGTTTTCTTCCCTTGATAAATAGTTTCTGAAATCCATGGAACTATTTGTTTGATTGTAACTAGGAACAGGCTTCATCCAGTCAGAGGAATCTGAATGTCTCTCTTTGTTTTCTGAAATTATTTAAAGAAATTTGTTAATCTGCCATATATTCATGTTATTTTACACACAGAGGCATCTTCTTGCTTTCATTAAAAATCCATGTCAAATACAGAATATCACCTCTGTTTTTATGCAATGCTATTTGTTTTCTATGAACTTAATAAAATACAAATCATATATTTCATTTAACATGTAGTAGACTTGATTGTTAGGTCCAATCTGTAACATAAACAACAACCTGGACCAGAAACATAAAACCTATTTCAGTACATTTCCTGGCAAAACTTCCATTGATCATTAAAAAATATGTAGGTTGTCCACCACAAATTATTCAACAGAGATCATCAAAAGAGAAAGAAAATGGGGGTGCTTACACTCATTTTCTAAAAACCTTAATTTTTATTTTTGACAAATTTTCTAAAAACAGAATATATGATGAACTATGTTGGATTAAAGATCATTTTCTGGTCAGGGCTAGCATCACAGCTATAGCCTGCTCCTGCAGATGTGGAGGTCCTATTAAAATGGTCCAACTTCAAAGGCTAATGAATCCTTTGAGATTCCAGGAGGCCTTAGAGAGTTTTAGGTCTGGTGACACTTACAAACCTGTTGAAGCTCTGGTTAATAAGTAGAATCAAAATCTGACAAAGGCTATTGACATGGTTGCTCCCAAATGCCCTCTCCAACCTGTTAGTAAACAAGGCTTGTTGGTATACACAGATCCTCAGGGAGCTCAAATGAGAAGGACAACAACTAGAGCACAGATGGCAAAAAACTCAACTTCTATGTGACAAGCCGCAATACAGAAAACATCTCTGTTTCTACAGGGTGGCAATATGTGCAGCGAAGAAAGCTTTCTTCTCTGCACGTATTGAGTCTGCAAACATCCAGCTGAATTATTCAGGGTGGTGAGAGGTGTAACCCAGGCACCCTCCCCACAAACCCAATCTTAGAGTCTTCAGTGGCTCACTGTGATTGATGCTTTTAATGACCATTTCATGATAAAATATCTCACATAAGAGTCAACTTAGATGCTACTGTTGGATCAGTTGGATCAGTTTCAATTGATGAGTACTGCTGATGTGGACAAGCTGCTAGGGACAGTAAGGAGTACAACTTGTTTTATTGATTCCTGTTCATCTTGGCTGGTAGTCCAGGGAGGACATGCAAATACACTTCAAACACAACATATTATTAATGCATTTCTCAGGAAGGAAACTTTCATTTTATTTAAAAGAGGCTGTGGTTAGACTACTTTTGAAAAAGTCCTCCCTGGATCCTCTGGACCCTAATAATTATAGATATAGATATAATTATAGTATCTAATCTTCATTTTTCAGGCAAAGTGATCACAAAGGCAGTTGCCTTCCATCTCCAGGTGGTCTTGAATGACACACATTTACTTAATCCATTTCCAACCAGCTTCAGAGCAGGATTGCTACGGGCACCTTAGTGGGTGATCTCTGTCTTAGGATCAACTGGGGGGTGGGGGTGGGAAGTGTGCCTTTGTTTGTGCTTTTAGAACTCTCAGCAGCATTTTATATCATTGACCATGCTATCCTTCTGGAATCCAGGGGAGTATTGGGAATTGGAGGCATTGTGCTGCCGTGATTCTGGCCTTACTTCTCAGACAGGTTCCAGATGGTGGTGCTTGGGGATAGCTGCTTTTCAAAAAAAGAGCATACCACCACAATGTAGCATGCTCTCCCCAATGCTTTTTAACATCTACATGAAACTGTTTGGAGAAACCATCTGGAGGCATGGTGCAGGGTGATATCAGTACTTTGATGATACCCAAATATATTTCTCCATGCCTTCTAAAACAGTTTTAGGTAAGGATATTATGTTTCCTCTGAATGAGTCTTTGGAGGAGGTAATGGGCTGGATGAAGAAAAACAAATTGCAGCTGAATCTAGACAAGACAGAGATGTTTACTACTAAGAATCCTAATCTGGGATTGGAGATGTGTCAACCGGTTCTGGATGGGGTCACACTCCTGCTGAAAGACTGTGTTCACAGCTTGGGAGTGCTCCTGGATCTGTCCCTCCAAATGTCAGTTCAGACTGATTTGTCAACTGTACCCCTTCCTACAACTGTGCACATATTTGCAACCTCAAGGCTGGACTTTTGCAATGTGCTGTCCATAGGGCTACCTTGGTACTAAGTTCAGAAATTCCAAGTGGTCCAAAATATGACAGCCAGATTGGTTACAGGTACATTGAGAAGTGAGCATGTCATACCGATATTAAAATCACTCTACTGGCTGCCAATTAGTTTTTGGGCAAAGTACAAAGTGTTGGCTATTACTTGTAAAGCCCTAAATGGTTTGGGTCCAAGTTATCTGTAGGATTGCTTCCTCCCAAATAATACACTCTGTACACTCAGGAAACTGTCATCCAGAGGAACTTTTCATCAGCCACCCCTAAGCTGTGGAATGACCTGTCAGAAGAGATTTGACAGCTAAACATGCTGTCTGAATTTGAAAAGTTCTATGTCTTCCAGAAGGCCAGAGCAATCAAACAATTGCCTATGGGAAGCCATCCAGAAAAACATGAGTACAACCATATCCTCTGAGCTCTGGAATGCTATGAACAAGAACTAATGCCAAAAAACTGATTCAATAAACATTATGGTGGATCTTTGCAATTGTATTGAGCATGATAAGCCAAAGTCTGCCTTTGTGGATAAAACACAGGGCATAAAATTGGAAGACTGCCACATAGGTATGGAATAGGATAATGAAGAATGCTAGAAGATAAGACAACACTTTCATATTATGCACTGACAAATTTCCCTCCCCCAATTAAAAATATGCCTTAAAAATTAAAGCATATTACAGTTGATCCTCTACTTTGTGAGAGTTAACGGTGCAGGATCCTCACAAACGTGGAAAGAATTGCAAATAACATTTTAAAAGCCCATTCACCTCCTAGGACTAAGCAGTTGCTGGCTATGGCACTGGCTGATCCACCTTTTCACCCTCCCCTTCCTCTCCTCCCATTTGTCTCCCATACTCAAGCAATACCTCTTCTGTCTTCTCTCATTTCCCATACTGCAGTCCACCTCTAAGCCCCACATCCAATTTTTTACCTTTCTCATCCCCTAAAAGCACCTCCTCTGCCTTCTCTTACTTCATGCCCTCTGAGACAGAGAGAGAGCAGGAAGGAGTAACAAACTGTTGAATAATCAAATTCACAAAAGGGAAACCTGCAAAAGTAGAGGGCCAAGTGCAGTCTTTCTGGCTATGAAATAGTAAAGAACTTGTTTAAGAGTTAAGAAACGACTTGAAAAAGTGTTCTATATGAAGACCTAAATTTTTACATGTCTTTTTAATTTACAGTTTTGTGACTTCACACAAATTTCATTCAAACCAGCTTGTGATCAAGGTACTAACGTATATCCTGCAATTATGAAGGGCCATTGTTATTGAAGACGAGCAAAATTAGAACATTTACATTCAGCTGAGACAACATATCCAAACCATATGTGGTTGTCAGGAATATGTTACAAAGCTGCACACCACGGCAAACAATAGTGCTATCAGAAATCAGGACATGGTGGACAGAATCAATATCCAAAAAGAGAGTGGAAGAAAGGAAACGAAACATGATGTTGTAGCAAACCATGTTTTGGATATGACAGCTGAGTTTGTGGTGAGGAGCCTAAGCTGTCAGGAGCAGCCTGAAGAAAATGACAAAAGGTACTAGATATTGGGAATGTGCTGCTGTGTTGTGTTCCTTCAAGTTGTTTCCGACTTATGGCAACCCTATCATGGGGTTTTCTGGGGGTGAGAGTATGCAATGCACCCAAGGTCACCCAGTGGGTTTCCATAATTGAATGGGGAATTGAACCCTGGTCTCCAGGGTTGTAGTCTGATGATAAAATTATTACACCATGCTTGAAAGGGCTTAATATTGCTCTGTCCCTTATTCTTTATAAACATCTCAAACACTACCATTCAAATCATTCTATCTTCTATGATCTTCTTAAGAATAACATAAATCAGGTGGTTCACAGCTCTTGGAAAAATGCTATAAATGCAAGCAGAAGCAAGGAGCAGAGATGACCACCAGATTACCATATTTTTTCAGAAAGAAAAGGACAGAGATAAAAAGAGATTAAGAGAGAATGATTAAGAACTGGGCCACAGAGAGACAGATGATATAATGTTTGGGAAAGAAGCCCAGAGGATTTCAACTATAAATATATATTTCCTGATATTATTTTTTTCTGGTTTATTCTTGAGCTTTTAGTTTCATCACTGTCTCTTCAACGAACATACACATAGGGAATATTAAACCATTGATATTTTCCCCCCTTTCTATGAACAACCCAATCCGGTTTCTTCTTCTTCTTCTATATTCTCTAGAGCACAGGCAGAAAACTGTGGAAGGGCAGGGGACAACATTAGCCCCTCAGAAGAACTTGGAAGTCTACCATCCCACAGCACACAGTCCAAATGCCCCCCAAATACTCTCTAAGGGACCTGGGGGCATTTTCATTGTTTTGAGGGGTTTCTCAGGTCATTTTAAGCTCAGGAAGGCCTTTTTCTAACAACAGGAAGTGAGCAGAGGTAACCTCTTGTTTCAAAAAAGGCTTCTCTTGGTCTTAGGTTGGCTCGAGGGGTACAAAAAAACCCCCTAGAAGGCATTTTGGGGTAACTGACCCCTTGGTGGCCGAGGGGACCTCCAAACGTACTGGAAATGCCTTTCACACATTTAGATGTCATTTTGGGGCAAAAATGTTTTGATCTTCTGAGGGGCCGCACACAGGTCACGGACTGCACTTTGCCTACCCCTGCTTTACACTCTGAGACTTCTATATACTTTAATTTGTTCTGAACTACAGGAATGGATAAGCTAAAAGAACAGAAAGAATACAGACTACTGATAAAGCATCCAGATAAACTTCTTTGTCCTAGGAGGCTGGAATGACAAATTATTTTAATTGTAATTAGCCACATGACTAACATCTTGTTTAAACAATTACTTGATTGATACATTTTATCCAATTTCATTGGATAATACTCTTGTGGTATATTTCAATTGCTTGGAAATGATCTTGACAGAGTTTAATTAGTTGTTAAAATCTGTTATTAAATTATACTAACCTGCACCTCCACTACCATTAACTGCCTCCTTATCTTCTTCCTCTTCTTCTTCGGGAAGGGAACTGTCCATTTTCTGCATCTTGCTGACTGATGTTGTTCTTTTTCTTTGAGATTCTGGGTCAAAATCATTGTCAAAGAGCACCTGGTCCACTGGATCTGGCTGAAATGGACTAGGCTCAGCGGGCGGTTTAGGGGTACCATAGAAATTACCTTGGAGTAGGGAGAAACCATATGCACAATAATCAGAAATGATAACAGGGAAGGCTACAACATTTTTGTATCATTCTGCTCTTTCCAGAGGCAAGCAATTCATTTAGCACCAACAACTGAACTTCAGTTTTAGCTTAAGGCCCAAACAATTTATATTTAATATAAATTGCTTTCATATGGTCAAAACATTTTATCTGAAATGAAGATTTCACCATGACCTCTAGAGATAACTTCAAAAAGCTCAGAAATAATAATATGTAATTAAAAATAACATATATTTTTTTTAAAAAATCTGGACGAAAAGTCTTTCAGATAGGTTATGATATTATTTTCAACCTTAATAGTGATTTTTGTAAAATGAACACATTGGCACTCTACAAGTAAGAGTGGTGCTGGTACATCATTTTTTCCACATGAAACACAAGGTGTGGCTAACATGTCTACAATTTTACACACATATATTTTTTGCTGTGCCATAGTTCCTTTAGGTGCATGTGTGTATCTATGCGCCTTCAAGTCACCTGTTGGCTTATGGCAATTCTGTGAATTCCATAGGGTTTTCTTAGGCAAGGAATACTCCCTCTTCTGAAACATAGCCTACAGCATTTACAGAGGGTTAAAATGAGGAAAGAGCGGGGAAAACCACCTCTAAATTTCCGTTGCCTAAGAGAACTTTTTGAAATTCACATTGTCACCATAAATCGAAACAGGCAACTTGAAAGTACATACAGGAGGAGTCTGTGTGTCTTGTACACTTTACATATTTACTGTAGGAAATATAAGAGTTATACCAGTGCATTTCAGGAATCTTGACCTCTAAAACAGAAATGTTGAAGTCCTGACATTACTGACAAGAAAAAAAAAGAGGTAAAGCAGCTGCACAGAAGACACAAAAAGAAGCCCATACCTTCACACCACTACTATAGATTTGAAATGCAACCCCATAATGTCTATTTAGAAATTTGATGGAATGCATTGAGACTTTTTTTCAGGTAAATATGGCTGCCTATGTACTGTACTTTTAATACCACATTTTAAAACCACATATGGATGATTAAAGAGCATATTCTGCCTTTGCAAGAGTTACAATGCCTGCTAAAATATTGTAATTTTAAAACATGTTAAATGTATATCTGATACTGCTGCTAAGAAAAAGTAAACTATTTAATCCCAAAGGGGCTGCCCTACATGGGTTTTCTTACAAATGAGGGTTTTATAATGTTACCTTGTATTCACTAATGATGCCAAATGAGGCATACAGAGGAGATTCATAACAGTAACAAAGAATAACAATAAAAATAAAAATCAACTCCATTTTTAATATACTCCACATGATATTTAACTAATACAGAACAATCTGTAAATTTTGGCAGGCTGAAGTCAAAAGCAGAATTATATTAGTGCAGAAACATGAAACAGCAATTTACGCCAAGGCAACATTAAAATACACAGTTGGAGGTTTAGTCCCATGGATTCAAATGGCAGCTTGTTCGCCAAATAATGCTATTAGCTCAATACTGAATTACATCTCAGAAAGCTAAAAATACTACATTGTCTCACTTGAGTAATCTCTGCAGTATTTTGCAATAAAGTAAGTCTTCTGGAACAAAAATTAAAACAATTGGGTTTTGCTCTCTAATTAATCATATGACTTAAATAAAGGAATTTGCAGACTGCTACAAAATTGTCAGGAGTTCAACTATGTTAATATTTTGAACCCAAACAGCATTACTACCTGCAAAACAATTTAGAGCTTCACAATCACAATTTAGAAATGGCTAGTTACATGATTAGCTAATCTTTTCTACCAACAAAGCTTATTTTGTTGGTTAACAACACTCCTAATGTGATCTTGAAAATAACCAGTTAAATTTAACTACTAACTAATTTATGTTCCTCTTTCCCCAACAAGGCTGGAGAGATCTCAAAACATCTCCAACACTTGCGGCTTCCAGACCTGTTTCATCATAAAAACCCCCATAACCTACCCATCAATCAAATTGTGTGGTCTGTACTCCAGTGCACACAGAATGTGCCAGGTAAAAAAAGGGATATAAAAACTAGAAAAGAGACATTTTGAAGGATGCAAACCCATAAACCTTAGAGCAAACACACCATGCTCAGTAGTTGTCTCTTTTTTGTTTTTGTTTTTTGTTTCTTTAAATGTTAAAAATTCCATTAATGAATTAACTATTAAGTGTGACCTGTTAAATTTCTGCCTTCCTAAATTTAACAATGAATTACTATTTCCCTTAACAATTATTGACATTAACAAATTACTTTTTAAAATCTAACATTCAAATCTCTGTCCATAAGCAATGGCATTATCAACTATCTTTGGCTAGCAAATGAAATAGAGCAGGATAGAATGAGTGAGAGAGTAAAAAAACTGGGCAAACCTCACCTGATTAAAAACTGACATTAAGGAAATGTTGAAAAAGTAAATCAATTCATGAACCTTGAAAAAGATCAGGGTGTAGGTATATACATACCATATTTGGATCTTTAACATGAAAGGATAACAGCGACAAGTTTCAGTCAAAAGTTAGTATCAATGCTTAATGCTAGGGACAAGAGCAGGACAGATTAATCCCATTGTTCTATTAGAGGTGCCACATACAGAGCAACTTTTTAAGCATAGGCAAGAGGGACTGGTGCCAACACTAACTGCCTTATAAGCCTCATAAATGGAGAATCTCAAATCAAGTTCTCAAATCAAGTTAGCACCATTGTGCTAACATGCCATGACAAAAAAGAAGTAATCTAAAAATATAACTACGTAAGACAAAACACATTCCTCTAGCAAATTAGCTGATGGACTAAGTCTGAAACATACCATCATATGTTCCACTTTCTAGCAAGGCTCCACTTTCTTCCAGAGCCTTAAACTGTTCAACAGGAATAAAATTATAGTCCACCCCAGGGACCTCCCCATCTCTGGGAGCTCTTGTAGTGCCTGTGAAAAAAAGAGGGGAAGGGAGAGAACAGCTGTAAAGGTTTTTTTCAGCACTGCTAGTTTACAAAATACTCAGTTCCACTTGGCAGAGAAGCAATCTAATGCTGCATACAAAGAGGCTGCCACTTCAGCAAGATCATAATCGGAACATTCTCAGTCACAAGCACTCCAGAATGTGAAACTAGGGCAATAAATAATGTAGCAAATAAGATATTTTAACAAAAAAACCCTCATGAATTTATGATATCTATGGCTGCAAAATGCATGCAAAAGGATTATTTAAATGTTTTCACATTAAAACACAAATATGCAACTCTCTCTATAAATTAAAAAACAAAACAAAAACATCAACTTTGAACAGCGATAGCTAAGCCTTTAAATCTAACACGCCAGATATATCTGCATTGAGATCTTGGCCTTTTTTAGAGAACATGCAACAGATCAGTAACAGCTAAAAATTACATGCAAGGTAATGAAAAACAATTTAATTCTTTTACATATATGCTCAATACAGTTATACATCATAGAATTTGTTGCCAATAGAAACACGGAAACAGCTACCCTCATAAAACTCTGTCCTCTGAATAAATCCAGTATTTCTTAAGAAAGGAGCTATCACTTTAGCAAGAACAAAAGAGTTCAACATTCTGTTTCAGCTACTCTGTTATTCCCTGTCTGAATAGTTTCTCTTTGTGTGTATTGTGCACTCTGCTGAGAGAGGGCTAATCAGGGAATCTGTCTCTCAGATTCTACCATCTTTGGCAGTATGTGAAAGAAGCTGATTCACATTTGAAAATATATCGGTGCAAGAAACTGATCACTAGACTCTTGTGTTTAGTTTCCATAATATATTGTCTATATTTTTGTATTTGTATTTTGAATTTTATATTAAACAAATGTGGCCATACAACACAATGATGTACTCTAGTCCCTGAAAGAGGATGAGAAAGAAAAAAAATAACACTGATGATAACAGCCTCTATTCTAACATGGGGTTTAATTTTGTTCAGTTTTTGAATATTTAAAAGTACAACCAGCCTCCATGGAAATCAATGCATCATGAGGTTTCTGCATGTAATTGAATGCTGGGTTTGGCTGAGAGGAGGTCTGAGATCAGTATAATACCCTTTGCCGCAACCTGGAAATTATAAGGGAATTTTGACTGGGGATCCAAATCAGTCTCAGACTCACTTTTGTTCTGGGGTATGAACAGTTGAATATGCTGCAATTACCTACCATGTAACCTTCTCAGCACAGATCTACAGCCTGAACTGAACTGCAAGTTTGTTGCATATTATTCTCTGCCTCTACTCATCAAGTTAGGACTTAACAAAATGGATCCGAAACATGCTTGCAGGTGACATCACTTTCTTTTTTAACAGATCCTCAAGAGAAATGGTGGAGATAATGAAAAAACTACAGTTAATGGATCAATTATTCAAAATCCGAAGGACTGCTTAAATACTATACAAAAAAAAAGTATGTGCCACTGGTAAATCACAGGTTTCAACAACATATCTCTCCAAACCCTGATAATTTTTTTTTTTACAGGTTAAGTCATGCTAGGGGTAAATTCCCTCCAGCCCTCCAAGGTCCCTTGGGGGGCAAATGCGGTCTCCTAGCCTACCCTATCTCAACAAACAACTCACAGAAACCATGGGTCAATATTGAGCTGGGGAAGGATAGAAGGACAGAGTACTTTCTTTTCAACAAAAGCCTTAGAACTCTGGACAAAGTTAAGAATCCACTGCTCAAAATGGCACTGTTCAAGTGAAGAGAATGGCACACATTATTGGCATCCTTAATGCCTCCAAAAACTATGCATCTGCTATTTTATCAGCCAGGCTGGGGAAAAAAACACATTATATGGGTTACCGCATTTTTCTCTATAAGGCAGGCAACTTTCTTGGACAACACAAAAAATAGACTACCAAACCCCTGGGGTTTATGGATGCAGATTTATCAGCTTCTTTACTTGCTTAATAATGAAGAAGTAATACTGCAGCCTATCAGAAATGTTACTTCACTGAACAGCTGGTCATTAATTATACTAAGCCTATTGTGTTAGAACGGTATACATAGTTGCTGAAAACTGAGAGTTTAAAAGAGATGTGGATGGGAATTGGGCCAACCTATTTTGGAAAAGGACTGGAATTCAATTTGGCAAAAGAAATGAGTGAAATCAGTTTCAGAGACTATAAGAAAAAATACAATTAAAGCAGCTTAGAACTGCTTGTATTTAACCCATGTCAAACATATTCTAAAGCTCTGCTCAGATATACATTGGAAAGATAGTGGTAGCCTTAGGACATATTTGCATATGTAGTGGACATGCCTTTTAGTGTGTCCCCTTTAGGAAAGATTTGAAACAGAGATCAGAGATATAACCAGTCAAAGCAGTAACATTTGATCTGTATCAGTTTTTTTAAATCTCTTTGTTGGAAATAACTCAAATATCCTGCACCAAGAACCATATTTCTGTTAACAGGAGCTTGTCAAAAAACTGCTAAACAGTAGACGGAGGGATCTAATATTTATATCATTAGTTTAGAAGGCTTTGAGATATATTATTTTTGGAGAGATTGACTCAGTAAGTAAAACAATTTAGACACAAAAACAAACAAACAATTTTAGTGCAAGTTTGTTTATCTTGATTAACTATTATATTGAAGTACCTTCCAAACTATCACTGTCATTGTCCCCCGCACACTTGTTTCTGACAGTTTAATTTTAGTAACATTAGGTTTCGTATTTTACAGTGCCATGGCTCTAGGTTTATGTTCTTAAATTCCTTCCAGTTCCTGGTAACTATCTGGCTGGCTGGCTGCCCACAAAAGGAAGCATGAGATCAATATCTTGTGTGGCAGATTTTTAATTCTAAAAACATGAAATAAGGTTACACTTGGGTCCAATATGACTGCTTGATTTTCAGTTCTTTCTATATCATTCTATACTGCATCATTCTATTCAAAACCTTTGCAAGCATGGAAATAAGTGTCTAGGAAGCCACAGCTCTTTTAGCAAAGTGGGGACTGATGGATTGATTGATTTTGCTGTCTAGGTCAATTTCATGGCTCAGATACCAATGATAGCTCACTTTTAAAGAGCTTCCTTTCCATGGGCTGAAAGTGATCCCACAGCTTCAGCTAAACAAACTGGATTCCATTTTTCATCCCCCAATGGGGATCCTAAACACTGCCCTCAGGTTGATCTTAAGCCCATTAAGTTGTTACATTTAACCCCTAATAGATGGCCATATATTATTTTAGCTATTATACCCCTACATTTACAGCTATATTCTAACAGCAGTGTCTCAAACTATGTCAGTGCCCTTGTAGCCTGATGAAAGTGTAACTGTTTTAATATTTGAAAAAAAGAAAGAAAGAAAGAAAGAAAGAAAGAAAGAAAGAAAGAAAGAAAGAAGAAAAAGAACACATGATGAATTTGTAACCATAGGTCTGCAGTGTCTGGGATTACCTCTCTAATTTGTTGGCCTGAATGGTTATTCTGGACAGAAACTGAACTATTGATACAGACTGTTCTTTGTACAATATGGAAACTGGAGTTCTTTACCCAAGAGAGGATTAACACTGGCAGTAAGGACAAAATTGCTGGAATGAAAAATTTATTCCAATAGTGCTAAACCAATAACAGAGCCAATACCAATAATCTAGGTTTAAAAGAGGAGTAATCTACCCTGTTTAGCTGGATAGCTGTTTAGTTGTCTATGGGAGGAAATAATTCTCAAAGCTTCTTTTTCAAAAGCTCTATTTCAACCCAGCACTTCATCACTGCACATTAATCAGAATAACTGACGCAGCTGAAATACACCGTTATATTTTCTAATACTTTGGTTGTTAATTAACTGTACATGTTTGCTACTACCCTGATTTTGGTAATATTTATTTTTTACAACTCTAGGTTTTAACCAGGTATATAAAATTTTAAGGAAAGAGGAATACAGGTAAGCCTCCCTCACTTTGTCACTCCTTGGTCCAGGAGAAAACAGAAGTGGGAGCGGTGCATCTCCTTCCTCTCTTTAGTTAGGAGAAAGTACTGCATTCCCTTTAAATCTACAACATTTCACAGTAAGCTTAGCTGTTTGGTCTTCCAATTATTTCAGTCACCTGTAAGTTTATATACTCATATATATATACACTCTTTCTCATTTCATTTCCAAATCACCTGGAATTTGCTGCTTTAAGGTTCAGATACAAGGATGTATACATGGGACCTGCATCATAATCTCATAGCAGAGAAAGCAATTACTTGCTGTTATAGTGAAGCAGCTGTACCTTTCAGTTGCATTTCACTGTCTTCTGTCTTTTGCACAATTTCCAATGCACCCCCCCGCCAAAAAAAAAAGTTGCTCAGAATAAGTTCTCATCAGGCTTCATAGTGGGACTTCCTATCACTTAATTTTTTCCCCCTCTAAATTTATTTTGAATGTTGATATCCCTTGGAGAGGCAAAAGACACCTTACTGGATCCATAAAAGCAGCCAGAGAGAGGCTGGCTACATGAGTATGGAAAGTGGTGAATGCTTCACTGCAGCAAGGCAGAGTTCCATTCTGTCTAAAAGAGGCTGTGATGAGGCCTTTGCTGAACCTCCCTGCAAACCCAATCACACTAGGTAACTTCTAAGCCACTTTGCAATATCACTTTTTGGACAAGGTCTTGGGGCATGTGAGACTTCCTACATCCAGGTTTTCTCAGATGATAGAGATTACCTAGATCCATTTCAATCTGCATTCTGACCTGCTTATGGGATGGAAACAGCTTTGGTGGATGACCTAATCAGGGAACAGGACAGGGGATATATGTCCCTGTTGGTTCTGTTGGACCTCTTTGTAGCTTTGGACATCATTAGCCATGGCTGCCTCACTGAGGTTGAAACTTGGTACATCAGATGATCTTGGATGAGAGAAAACAGGTGGTAGTGCTGCAATATTCCTGTTCAACTTGTTGGTCTATGGGTCTCTGAGGACTCAGATTTGTCTCCCACACTGTTTGATAATGCCATGGAACTGCAATGACACATTATCTAGAGTTTGGGGGTTTGGTATCACCAGTTTGCTGATGACACCTAACTCTACCTCTCCTTTCCATCTACCTCTAAGGAAGCTCTCTCAATACAAAACCAGTCCGTTAGCAGTAATGGACTGGGGAAGGCAAACAAATGGAAGCTTGATCCAGACAAAAGGGAGGTGCTCTGGTCAGTCAAAAAAACAGATGAGGGTACAGGAATTCAGCTTCTGCTGGATACAGTTGGATTCCTCCTGAAATCTCAGATTCACAGCTTGGACATACTCCTGAACTCAGACCTAAACTGGGATGCCCAGGTTTTGGCAGAAATCAGACTGCATTTGCATAGCTAAAGCTAGTATGTTGGCTGTGCCTGTTCCTTGAGATGTCAGATTTGGCCATGATGACACATCATGGCTGGATCACTATAATGCACTCTATGTGGGGCTCCTTTGGAAATGATGTGGAAACTTCAATGGATCCAGAATACTGAGATCAGATTGTTGACTTTGGCTAGTTAGAGGAAATAAATAACTCCTTTGTTGAAACAGCTTTGCTGTCTACCAGTCTGTTTCTGAGGAGACTTCAAAATGCTGTTTATGACCTATAAAGAACTCTATGCCTGCGGTACAAACTATCTGAAAAACCCTGCCTTCCTAAATGAGCCTGGCTGAGTTTCTGGAGAGGGCTTTCCCTTGGTTCTAACACCAACACAGGCACATTTGGTTACAGGAGGGAGTATTTTTGGTGGCTCCTTGCAGGTTATGGAATTCCCTCGCACAGGAAGCTGGGTTAGCTCTCCCTCTGATCTCTATTTGCTAGCAGGCAAGCCTTGACTGTAAATTTATATGGCAGAAAGGGCTTTTAATGGGGTATGCTTTGTATTTATCTTTTTCATTATGTATTTTAAACTATTTTAACTTTGTGTTCTTAACATTTTTTTTAACTTTTGTACTTTTTTTAAAATATACCCTCGTACTTATTTTTTAACCTGTACTTTTACAAAAGTTTGTTGTAAGTGCCAGTTTGGGGGAAAGGCAGGCTAAAAATTAAATAAACACAGTGGGCCCTCTGTATCTGCAGGGGTTCTGTTCCAGGAACCCCCACAAATAAGAAAAAATAATAAATATTTGTATCCCATAATACTAAATGGTGGCAGTGTGCACATGGATACCTCAGCATGTCCATGTACATGTTGATGCCATTTTAGGTATAGGACATAATGCAGTTGTTCAAACCACAGGTAAGAAGAACCCATTGTAAATATACAGAGAGTGTGCCATAAGCACAGAACCAAAACACAAGAAGTACAGGTAATTAACTACTGATATAAGTCCTAATAAGTTGCCATGTTATTTTAAGAAGAAATTATCTGTATAATTAAAATTATAAAGTTCGGCACCTAATCATCATCTCAATTTATTTCTTTGCTTAAAATAAAATCCATTTCACCTTGTTGTTTTTGTTGTTGTTGTTGTTTTACTTTGATTTTGGTGTTTCTGAAATCTTGTCTATCTAGGGCAAACTTGAACAATCTAGGATGAAAAATGCATTATATAACCTTTCCCATTTCCAACACATCACTAATTACAGGTCTCTTCCAATCAGTGCTAAATATTCCTTTCATATTTCCATGATCAAGGAGTGAACACCACACGCACAAACACTCCTTTTTACTGCCGGTGACTGAGAAGTGACACAGATAACTGCAGTGCCATCAGGACCTAGGCCTCTGCAAACATTACTCTGTTATATAAACTAGTACTTAATAATCCCAATACACTCTCCCTGTATTGTTGCAGTTTGGGGAAAATCACCTTCCCTTTCATGTTTTGCCATGCTTTTCACCTGCATCTATTAAATAAGAAACCTTTTGATCTTCTGAGATTTCAAAACTGTGGGAGAAGTATTTCAAGAACAACCTTAAACACAGTTTAGAGATTCTTCCAACTCCACGTATTACTTCAAAATGCTCAAATAAAGTTAGGCCTCCAAAACATATTTTAAATACTGTTATTCTGTGATTGATATGTGCATGTGTTTATTTTATTCAAATGCTAATACTTATTTTTAGTGATGTGCGCATTCTCTTACAATTGTTTTCTTTTTCTACAGACTGTTGAATTATGAGTACAAATTAAAATAACAATTAATGTTCTTTTTTTTTCATTCTAAGTAAAATCAAGAAAATAGATGTAAGAGAAGCTAAGAATCCTGGAAAACACTAGAGTGTTCAGTAAAATGGAAGGCAGTAGGAAATGGAAGGTAGTATGAAAAAGGGAAGACCACACTGCAAATAGATTGATTTGGTTAAGGAAACCACAGTCCTGAGTCTGCAGGAGCTGAGCAGGGAATTGATGACTGGGAGTCTTGGAGGTCTCCACAAGTCAATTGAGTTGACTTCGGTAAAACAAAGAGTTAATCAAGCTTAACCATGTGGTCAGGTTGTTATACACTATATGTTAAATGCAAAAAAATGAATTCGTCTCAGGACTCTGTCCTTTGAAATGAAGCACATATATTTGGGAAGAGTTCAGCACTGCAGAAATTAAAAGGGTATAAAGATGGGGCAGTGAATACCTCAACAGAAAAATCTGAGGCAGCAGGTGGGCAAGAAAGTCCAAATCTTTCAGAATTTTCAAGCTAGCTGTGAACAAATTACTTATAGTCCTTTCAAAGTTCCACGAGATGCAAATTAGATTTTCTAGTGCTCTAACAAAATTTCAAGCTATTTTTATAGCGGTATTCAAACTTTAAAATTAATCTTTCACTTAAAAGAATTTCAGTGGAAATAAACTATGAGAAAACAATTCCTAAGGAGACCTGCAGGCACATGTCTCATTTCATATTATATGTGAATTTTATATTTACATATTGACAAACCTGGCCTTCCTCTGAGCTTTCAATATCAGCAGTATTTTATTCATTTTGATGTGTTTATTTCTTTTTTGTGCATAATCGATTTGTAAATACAGTCTACAAAATGAATTAAAAATAATAACTGCTGGTTATGAAGCTAGAAAGAAAAAGAACAAGAGCAAAATGCTATCACAACCGCACAGATAAGCTCCACATGCAAAAGACAAGAGACTCATTTCTTGATTAATGGAGTCTCTCTTGAAAAGCAACAGCATTTTCAAACCAAACTTTTAAAAATGCCCCATAATGTATCATATTCACATATAAGAAGCTTTGTCAACACTGTTACTGTTAAATTTTTGTGGAACTGTTGGCATCAGATTGGTGCATGTCCTCAGTTTCATGAATTATCTGGAAAGGCTTTGTTAAATTTTCTTGTCCTTGATAGCACCTAGTGTTTCAGCATAATAACTACATCATAATAAATATATTTCTCTCTACTATAATCTTTTGCTGCTGATCTCCTTTTTCTGTCATCCTACTAATACTAAGAACAAAACAAACAGCCCTATTCTCTCCTCTTGGGAAGATGAGGGAGAAAAATACATATTTTAAAAACCAGAATGAATATAGCTATAGCCCATTAATTGAGTGTGCTGGTTTTTTGATTACAGGAGCACTAAAATGCAAAACTCACAATATATCCTGTGAAGTGTCACATAAACATACACTCACTTTTATTCCTGATATGCACATTAATAGAAATGCTTATCACAGTTTCTGTGTGCTGCATCTACAGTTAAAACTTGAGCAACTCTAAGCAATCAACCTCAAAAAGTGCAGCTCCATTCAAATGTACCAGATCCTTTTCCTAAAAGTAGTCTCATGCTCAAGCTAACTCAAAAACTAAGCATTAAATTCTTCCCTGGCAAAAATAATCAAACTATCATCTCTGCACTTACCATGTTTGTATCTGTTACTAAAATCAGCACACTTCTACTTTATTAAAATCTATTCACAATCCAGCTAAGAAAATGAAAGAATTAGAAACCAGATACTTAGAATGACTACTTTAACTTGTAGAACACATTAGTGAACACCCACTCACCCCCACCTTCCTCCTAGAACTCTTAATTTAAAATTCTGTTTTCCTGCCATTATTCCCTTTTCTTCCTCAGTCCATTTATTTAGCCTACTTCTAATGCAAATTGCTTAACAAATATCAGTTTTTCTGTTTTATTTAAATTGAAAGAACAAGTTGCTTACCTGTAACTATGGTTCTTCAAGCAGTCATCTGTGCCTTCACACAATGGGAATCTTTGCACATGCACAGTAGCTTTTTGGAAAGTTCCAGAGCTGAGCAGCTTGGCAGGAACCCCTCCTCCATCCGGCACTGAGCATGCTCAGTCCCATCAAGCTAACGGTCTCCCCTCAGTTTCAAAGTCCGCCGAAGCAAGGACCTGAAGAGGGGAGGCTGGGCAGGTGCGTGTGAGGGCACAGATGACCACTTGAAGAACCACAGTTACAGGTAAGCAACCTGTTCTTCTTCTTTGTGGTATCTGTGCCTCACACAATGGGAGACTGAGTAGCTTATCGATGGACGGCGGTACACATCCTAGAAGATAGAAGACAGCACCACACGACTGAAGCGAGCATCCCACCGGTCCCCGCAGTCAAGGCGGTAGTGGCAGATGAAGGTCGAAGGCCTGGACCAAGTAGCCACACGACAAAGCTCTTGTAGGTCAACTCCCCTGAGAAGGGCTGCTGAAGAGGCCATTGCCCTAGTGGAATGGACAGGAAGCAGGGCCGGGGGAGGTTGCCTGGCAAGTTCGTAGGCAAGGTGAATTGTCTGGGCAACCCATTTAGAGAAATGTTGAGAGGATACCCTGTGACCTTTCCGGTGCCCACCGTAGCAGACCAAAAGGTGGGCGGTCTGACGGAAGGTTGAAGTTCGTTGCAGGTAAAAGGTGAGGGCACGGCGTACATCGAGCGAATGCAGGGAGCACTCGAGAGGTGAGGCAGGATAAGGATAGAAAGTGGGTAGAATCAAATCTTGGTTCAGATGGAAGTCGTAGATGACTCTGGGAAGGAAAGACAGGTCCGGAGACAGGACTACCTTGTCAAGATGAAACACCAGAAAAAGTTCATCAGAATGCAAAACAGTCAGTTCTCCTGCTTGTCTGGCTAAAGTGACAGCGGCCAAAAACACCATTTTCATGGTAAGGAAATGGTCACCAGACGTGGTCATCGGTTCAAAGGGATGGCGCATAAGCTGGGAAAGGACCAGTGACAGTGACCATGGAAGAAGCAGTGGGGAGACAGGAGGGTAGAGGTGTTGCAGACTGTATTGCTTGACTGTAGCGCTCTGGAAAAAGGCTGAGGAAGGAGAACCACGTCGCTGATAAGCCACGATTGCAGACAGATAAACTTTAAGGGAGGAAAAGCGAGGCTCTGGTCCCGCAGTGTCAAGAGGAAGTGAAGCACCGCTGACAGAGAGGTCGGGGAAGCGGCCTCATTATGGGAGTCCGCAAATGCCACAAACTTCCTCCACTTGTGTTCATAGGATCTATGAGTAGAGTCCTTCCTCATGGCCATGAGGACAGCTTGGATAGAGGGAGAGTCTAGAACGTTATCCTCCATGCGTGCAGGCGGAGGAGGGGGAGGTCTGGATGCAACACGCGGCTGTCCGAGTGAGAAAGGAGGTCCGGCGTGCTCTGAAGCTTCATGTTGCGGCCTCGTGCAATAGTGAGAAGGGGACCGAACCAATGCTGCCTCGGCCAATGGGGGCCACGAGAACAGCGTCTGCTTTGTCTGCCGCGATCTTCGCCACCACTCGGCCAAAGAGAGGAAATGGTGGAAAGATGTAAAGGAATTCCCCACTCCAAGGGAACTGGAAAGTGTCCCCGAGAGAGCCGGGGCCCAGGCCAGCTCTCGAGCAATAACGGGGACATTTCCTTTTCTGTTCGGTCACAAAGAGATCAACAGTTGGAGAGCCCCACCGGGATGCTATCCGTTGGAAAGCGGTGTCGGATAGGGACCACTCGTAGTGGCACGCTGTGTCCCTGCTCAGCATGTCTGCTGTCACGTTGTACCGTCCTGCTAGGTGAACTGTGACGGGATGTACTTGCAGCGGGATGCACCAATCCCAGACGCGTACAGCCAAGTGAAGCAAGGTGGAAGAGTGAGAGCCTCCTTGTCAGTTCACGTAGCAGACAGCTGTCATGTTGTCCGAAAGAATCTGGTCAGTCTGTCCGACAACGAGGTTCCGAAGGGCCCGAAGAGCTTTGAGGATTGCCAAGAGCTCCAACACACTGATGTAGGAAACAGTGACAGTGAGCTCCCCAGCAGAGGAGGGATGCATCGGTCGTGATGGTAAGTGTTGGACGGGGCTCGACAAACGGCATTCCCGACAAGAGATGGTGCGGGACAGCCACCAACAAAGGGAGTCCCATACTGGACGAGGGACCCACAGAACCCAGCATTGATCGTCGAGGAGAGGATCGAAGCAGCGGAAAACCAGTGTTGGAGGGGGCAAGCCCGAAGGCGAGAGGCATAGGTGCCTGCTGTCATGGCAGCCATGTAGCCGAGGAACTGTTGGATCCTGCAGGCAGAAATGGATGGACTGTGCAGGATGGCAGCCATGGCCTGGCGCAGGTTCCGAGCGTGCCTCACAGGTAGAAAGGCCCTGGGGACAAGTGGAGTCCAGAGTGGCCTCAATGAAGTCCCGGGTGTGAGAGGGTTCCAAGTGGGATTTCTTGGGATTCACCTTGAGAGGGTCATGTGAATGTCCTTGTACAGTTTCTGTTTGCAGGACGCCACCAATAACCAACTGTCCAGGTAGGGGTACACCATAATGTGCTTCATGCAGAGGTAAGACACCACAGGGGCTAGGCACTTGGTATAGACCCTGGGGGTAGTGGACAGACTAAAAGGCAGGATCTTATATTGGTAGCAAACACCATCGACCACAAACCAGAGGTATCTCCTGTGCTGAGGGCGAACAGTGACATGAAAATAGGCATCTTGTAGGTCGATGGATGGAACCGATTCCAATGCCTCAAGAAAGGCAGAATGGAGGAGAGGGTCACTATCTTGAATTTCCAGGGGGAAATGAAGGACTTCATCCTCCTGAGGTCTAGGATGGGTCAGAGAGTCCCATCTGATTTGGGAACTGTGAAGTACCGGGAGAAGAAGCTGGTGGATTTGGCCGAGGATGGCAGCTGCTCTATGGTCCCTTTGAGGAGGAGGGTCTCAACTTCTTTGAGGAGGGCTGGACTGGCAGGGGTGGAATAGAAGACGCCGAGAGGAGGAGTACTTTGAAACTTGATGGTGTAGCTAAGATGTACTATGGTCAAAACCCATGAGTCTGAAGCGATGTTGTGCCAGATGTTGAGATGGCGACCAGCCCTGTAGTTCTGGACAGGTGGTTGGGTAGATGGAAGAGGGGCAGAGGTGTTGACCTGCAAGGAGAGTCAAAAACGATTTAGCCGTCGAGGAGGATTTCTTGGAAGATGGTTGATGTCGTCTAAAGGAACGATGAGAGAAAGCCGGCAAAGATGATTGGTGAGACGTAAGGCGAGGAGAGCGCAACCTATAAGAGTACGAAGGGCGCCTCCATGAAGAGTGGGATGAAGATGGTCTTCTAGGTTGAGACATTGGATGAAGGCCCATCTTTTTAGCTGTCAGTCGAGCTTTCATGAGATGGTCCATAGCATCATCTGTAGTTGCATTAAAGTCCTTAGCTGTCAAAGGGCAGGTCCTCAATCCTTTTTCTGCTATCCTCGATCAACCCAGTGGACTGGAGCCAGGCAAACCGGCAGAGGGTGATCGCGTCCACCATTACGCGTGCTGCATCCTCGACAGTATGTCAGGATGACAGAATCTGTTGATTTGAGAGAGCCACAGACTTATTGAGATATTGAATGGCAGTAGCTCTGTGGTCATCTGGCAAGTGAGAAAGCAGGGGGGGAAACTATCCCAGATGTTACACTGACAGGCCACCAAGCAAGCTTGAGTGTTAGAAATCCTGGCGATCAACAAGGAGGCAGAGTAGAAGTGACAGCCAAAGACATCCAAACGGCGGCCCTCTCAATCACTTGGAGTCATGTGGGCCTTTTTGCCTCCTTTTGTTTGGGACAACTCGAGAATGGTCGAATTTGGAGTCAGATGGTTGAATAAGAAATCAACATCCTTCTTCTGGGTGTGGTAAAGATGCTCCAGGTGGCGAGGGATCGATTGAAGCAACACCGGCTGGGCCCAAGGATGTTTCGAGACCTCCTGTAGGGTGGACAGAAACGGAATTGGAGCCATCAACGGGGGTCGAGTATCGACATAGTGGAAAACTAGGTTCTGTACCGTAGGAGCAGAACCAGAAATGTCAAGGCCCAAGGCAGTGGCCATCCGGATCAAGATGTCCCAAAAGCGCTTGACATCCTCAGGAGCTGAATCAGGAGACGGGTCCCCAAATGCTAAAGGGAGGGAGGTATGAGATTGCAGTGCGGAATTTGTTGAATCACTATCAGAATCATAAGAACCAGAAGAAGGACACGATGAGTGAGGGGATTGAGAATGACAATGTCAGGCAGGTCCCGTTGCAGGACGAACAGCAGGTGGAGAGGGAGCAGAGACCAGTAGAGCAGTTGGAGCCGGTAGTGAAACCAGGATTTGCACTGGTATCAAGGTTGGGATGTGAATCGGTACCAAGGTCGATGCCAACAAAATGAGTAATACAGTTGGGATTGGTGCAACAATGGACTGCATCAACAATGAAGCCGACAGAGATGTTGGCAGAGTAGATGCAGGGTGAGTATCCGGCGGAGGTCGTGACACCGTCGCTGTCACCTGAAGAGGAGGTGAAACAGCCCAATGATGAGGCGATGGGACTGAGGGTGAGACCGAGATGGCGAACAGCAGTAGTAGGCCGATCGGGACCAAGAACAGGACCTGGAGCGACGATACCGAGGGGAGTGTTGGTAATGAGATCCTGAAGGAGATCGTGATGGAGAACATGAATGTTGAGGTCGGCAAGGAGACCAACAACAAACGTGAGGATGGTACCAGTCACAGTAAGCCAGCGAATATGAGTGGTAGGAGCCGGGTTGGTCTCTCCAAAGGTGTTCATGGCCGTACCTGGTGATATAGGAGGCTGAGGAGAAAGGCGAATCAACTCTCGCCAATGAAGGCTGGTAAGCGGTGCAGTAGCGGTAGTCTCAACATGGGGATCTACCCCATTCACCGCATCCCAGAGAGCAGGCCATGCTAAGTTGAGGCTGGTCTTGGGAAATAGCCTGAGGAGCATCCAAAACAGGTGGACGGTTGAACTCAGGACAGTCGGAAGAGAGAGCCGGGGCCAGTGGAGTTTGTAGACACCCATCTCCAGATTGGCCTGATGTCACAGGCAGAGAGGCTGGTGGCGAGGACCGATGGTCCAAGTCGAACATAAGATCTGCAGCAGCTGGAACCGACAGCACCGGGAGCTAGGCAGTGTCCCCTTCAACAGTGGATGTCACAGGCTGCGTTGGGGGAGGTGTCAGTAAGGGACTGAGAGGGGAAGGTTGATTAGCCGACGGACGGGTAGCGGGAGAAGGAGAGTGGTGCTTCTCCTTCTTCTTCTTCTCCTTATTGGAGGAAACAGAAGGATGGTATAACAAGGCCCATTTAAGCTCCACCAAGGTAAGGACCTTGTGAGCTTGCTACGAGGTTGAGGTGGCATCTCCAGTGGCAGATGAGACAGTAGGCATCCTGGAGAGCTTCAGAATCCTTGGTAAATAAGATATTGGCAGGAAGGTCAGCGAGGTTACGGTCGGTACTGGTACCGAGGCTATTGATACTGAGGGACTGGACGTTACTGATAACTTCAGGGCCAAGGTAGAGGACGTTGTGGAGGGTGTTGATACCGAAACGACGAAAAGAGCAGTATTGGAAGATGCCTGCTCTTTAGTTCAAAGGGCTTGCTCCCAACAGTAGGATTTCAACCGAGAAGCTCTATTCTTCAGAGTCTGGGAGGTGAAATCTTTACAAATAGAACAGGCCCGAACATTATGGCCCTCCCTGAGGCAGAACAAACACTCGGGGTGGGCGTCTGAAAGAGAAATCCTGCGGCTGCAAGACACGCACAACTTAAACAAAGACTACATAAGAAGGGGGGAAGAGTTCTTACATGTTTTGTTGTAAAAAGATGAAAAATGAACAAAAGGATAAAGAAAAATCCAAGAATTTAGAGAACTGCTCAGCGAGGAAGCCTTCTGAGCTGCTGACAGGTCAGTGGATGAAAAGAAAGTAAGGGAGACTGTTAGCTTGGTGGGACTGAGCATGCTCAGTGCTGGATGGGGGAGGGGTTCTCCCTAAGCTGCTCAGCTCTGGAACTTTCCGAAAAGCTACTGTGCATGCATGAAGATTCCTATCGTGTGAGGCACAGAGACCATGAAGAAGAAATTAACTATTAATTATTTTGGCTTTTCACCAGAATTGCTTTCAACTTTGGAAAAGTTTTACACAAGTAACTTGAACATATTCTTCATCAGGTTTGTTTCTGAGTTCTGACTGCTCCATATGAAAATAAATAGTAGCAGCTAGTCCAAAACCAGGGCATGCTTGAAACAAAATGTGCCTGACACAGGTTACTGCCTAACAGCAGCCAGCAGAAAAGACCAAGCCATACCTCCAATGAAATACAGAGTACATGGTTCACCTTACATTCTTCAGCTACTGACAAAACAGGACTTGGGGAAAAAGATTTCCTGTGACAGGCAGGATTGTATTTATAATGCCAGAATGCAAGCAGGATTTAACTAGCATATAATATTAATTATTTATGGGTTTCATTTCAGATATCTGATATTTTACCAAATGACTTATATGTCAGCATGCTAAACACTTACACGGAATGGTTCTCAAGTAGAGATTATCTCTGATCACCTGTTGTAGTTTATGATCAATTGAACCTTTCTGAAACTGCAGGCTTAAGTAGTGACGCAAATCTTTGTTGATGACTTTGCCTGTAAAAAAAAGAGAGAAGAAGAACAGAATGTCACACTGCACTGTAATCTGCCACATGATAGACAAGATATAATCCACCACCCTTTCCAGTATTATTATTCTCTACTAGATGCCTGAAACACAAAATGGATTTAAAGAGGAAAGTTATGTGAATAAGACTGATGCAGAATTTGTACCTGAGACAAACAGCTAATAATTTGTCCAATTAGTCCATCATATGTTCACTTTTTTAAAACCTTGCCACCTATCTACAACTTCACAATTCCACTATTACATCATCATTATGAGAAAAGGAAGAACCGTAGGTAGTTGGCACCAGTCTACTTTAACATTATCTATCTATCTATCTATCTATCTATCTATCTATCTATCTATCTATCTACCTATTTTCCTGTACTCAGTTTCGTTTGACTTTGGCATATAAAAAATAGAGACTCTCAGTTTGTAGGTGTTATTTGTAAACACTTCAATAAAAATAATGTCAAGTATGCATATGTCAATTATATTTTGAGACAATTCAACACTGTAAGCATCTTACAAGTATATTTAAAGGCTCTTGGAAGGATAGAATATGGACATTTGCTCTATCATAGGGAGATAATCTTATTCAGAGGGGTCAGACACTTTAATCACAGTTTGGCAGCCATTTATTTCATATATTACAAATAGTTTTGTCTATTCCACACCATAAGATTAACTTTTGAAATCATACCTTTAACTCTTACTGAGCTGTTCCCTTCTAAATACTCTAGGTATTCCAAATGGCCTATTTTTCTGATTCTATTCATTATTTACCCCCCACCCCCTCATATATTGTTGTATGAGAGTTCTCAACAAAAGTTTATTTTAAACCTTTTAAAGAAAAATTCCAGTAAGCATGTGCTAACAGTTTACTTTCAGCGACTGTTAACCAAATTGCCTAATTGGTCTCAGCTTAAGAAAATCTAAATGTTGTTCAGCAGTTCACAGTATCAGAGTTGGAATGAACTTCAGATATATTCTAGTCCTACAACTCACTGCTCAGTACAAAATTTGCAGTGTAGGATGCAACTCTATCAGGGACGGACAACTATCTCAAGTCCAGCTTGTAGACTACTGCTTAGTCATTAAAAACCTTGCTTGTGTGTATGTATGTTCCTTTGGGTCTATCTTCCATTAATTTGTCTAATCACTTTTAAAGCAATCCAAGTCAGTGGCCATCACTACAACCTATAGCAGTGAATTCCCTAGCTTATACTGTAAAACAATTTGCGTGTTCCAAATTACAAACTAATCATGAACCATACTTCAGGATTCTTTTGTAATTTGAAACATGCAAATATTGCAGTATGCAGACAGCTATATCTTCCAGGACACTCCACTTTTATTCTTGATCCCGTCCAATTTTCAATGTTTTGCTTCCATTAAGTTTGCATCTTGTGATCAATCCATATGCTGAGTCCTCATTTGGAGTTTTGAGGGGTCCACCATTAGTTTTGTTCCCCCTAAAGATTTTTAGAGTTCTCCCCAAGCCTGTTGAAAGCTTCCTCTTGTGTGAGCAGTGCTATTTTGTCTAGGTAAGCAATTCAGTTTCAGCCTCAATATTGGAAATATGTGATTAGTTTGACACAAACACAGCACAATCCATCACATCATCTCAGAAAATGTCTAGAGAAAGAACATACATCAAATCTGAACATGCCTAGCCAATAATTACCCTGCACTGGTCAGCCTAGAGTAATTAACTATCTATTTTGCTCTCTTAAAACTTTTGAGAAATTAATGTTTTCAGGACAAAAATTTGCTCAGGGAAGGCAAAATGTTGCTCAGGGCACCAATAATGGATGCCCCACTTGCTTTTCCAACTCCAATGATTTAGAAGTCTGCTTGAGGTCTAAATCCAAAACTTATTCTACTTGAAGGCAACAGAACCTAAATTATTTGCAACTAACAAATTGCATTCAGTGGGTCTAACACTGGATTTAGCCCAAAGTAACTTTTTAAAATGTGTAGGGCTGTAAATATCATACCAGTTTCAACATCTCTAGAATGTGACTAAAACAAAAATCTTACAAAAGAAGAAGAAAGTCATTTCCCAACTATCCAAAGCTAAAACTCATGTGCCATTTTTAGTACATGAGTATAATTGTACAAAAAGCATTTTTTCTGATAAATATTCTTGAACTGTATTCTTCTACTTGGTATATTCATCCTAGACTTGTGGATAGATAGATTCAAGTATTGACAGCTGCCTTTAACTCAGTACAGAAACCTCCATATGAGTTAGACTCATTCTTACCTTCAAGTATCATACTTCTCATACTTAATATTATTTAAATATGTATAACAAACAAGAGCTGTGATTTTCAAAACAAACCACCTGGAAAGCTCACAGTCTGATCAAGCTAAACAGACCATATAAAAACAGGCAAGAAAATCTCAAAATCCATGTTCAAAAATGAAAACAAATCACAAGGCATATTTTAAATCCACTGATTTTGATACTGATTTTGAAATACTGATTTTGAAATGTGTGATTCTGACACTTAGGAAACTGAAATATATACATATCTATTTCAAATGTCAATAGTCAAAATTATACTCCCACAAACTTGTGTGGCTTTGGCTATAATTTAGCCTGTGATTTTTACCCTCTGTGAGCATTTTTGGGTATAGCACCCCTTTTTGAATACAGATAATGTCACAAAGTGCTACAACAGCCAAAGTTTTTCAAAGTACAGGGGGGCCCTCAGTATTCTGTGGGAGTTAATCCAGCCAGGACCCCTCACGGATACCAAAATCCATGCATGCTCAAGTTGCATTATACACAATGGAATAGTAAGTAGTGCCCCTTATATAAAAGGGCAAACAATTCAAACAAGTGCTGGAGACAGCCTGAAGAACTGTGAAATGGTGGGAGGCTACAAGCAGGTTATGCCTACACATCAGTGTAGTGCTCAGCACACAGCAAAATCAAGATGGTTATTTTTCCCCCAAATATTTTTGAGCCATGTTTGGTTGAATTTGTGGCTACAGAACCTATGGGTAGCGAGGGCCAACTGTATGCTTCTACAATGTATATGTGATAGGAAGCTATATTTGAAAGATGAAGCCATTAAATGATAATATATAATATAATCTCAGGAAAGATCTTTTACTAAATAGGACTACTTTTTAGAAGTGTTTAGAAGCATTAAAAAAAGTATCCTAACAAGTATTTCACTACAGAAGTCCTGTCAAGTATCATTAGCAAAACTGTCATATCAACCGAAAACTACTGGCTCACAGCAAACTCACAGCAAACTCACAAGTGAAACTTTGTGTATTACTGTTCTCATCCTTTTGACAGAAGGGTATAAAGCAATCTATTGTTGTCTGTCATCCTCTGAGAAAACACTTCAGGTAGGGTTGAGTGAACTTTGAAACTTAAAATGGAAAAATTCAAGCGAATGCCAAATCCTTAAATTGGAAGCTTAAGTTAAACTAAAGTTAAGCAAGTATATTTGTAATACAAAGTACAGAACAGTTGCAGTGGAATGATGCAGAAGAGACAGCAATTCTGCAAATCTGTGATGTTAAAACTTAAGAAAAATATTTAGACCCATGCAGTGGTACAAACAAAATATTCTCTTGAAGGGGCAGTTGGAGGGGCTGTGTGAAGTCATAGGTGACCACCTGAAGAATTAGAGTAACAAGTATGCAATCTACTTTTCTTCTTCATGGTCCCTGTGACACACATAGATATCATAGAGTTCACCTGTGGGGAGGTCAACAGATACAGATACCAAAAGAAGAGTGGTGACATGATGCCTTCACCAAAATACACATCTTGTCAGGATCTTAGATCCAAACAATAGTAATTATGAGCATTGCTAGTTGCAGCCCTGCAGCTGTTTTGCAAATGTCTGCATCAGTATGCCATTCAACACCGGTGAGGATTCTTCACAACCTATGAGGCGACTGGTTTTATCAAGCAGTAACAAATCTTAATGGTTGCAACAACTGACTAAGCAAACTGTTGAAAAGGTACCCGTTTGCCTATATTAGTGTTTCCACAGCATACTAAGGGTGATATCTGTAAAATAATGCTGTGTGTGGTTTTGCCAGTTTCTTTCTCTGAAATACAGCCTACAGCACCTGGTATTCATTGGCAGTCTCCCATCCAAGTACCACCAGTGCAGACTTTGCTTAGCTTCCAAAATCTGATGGGATCTGGTGCCTTTAAGATATTTAAGCCCTTTGAAATAATGCTGTACAATCAATTAATAAACTTATGCTCCACAAACATTGAGTGTTTGTACTATCTAGGCAAGAATAAATGAAGCAAAAACTGAGAAGCATCTACCAAAATCTTCTGGAGAACTTGGACACTCATACAAAATACTCAAAAGACTTTTTTTTAATGATGAAAAAGCCCAACACATTTTAATCTCAATTTCTTTCTTTCTTTTTAAAAAATATACTTATTAACACACATTTCAACTTGAATTTCTTAAGGCCTTCAACACCTGTTTAAAATCTAGCCTTAGCAATTTCTGGGCCAGGATCTCTCAGCGATTTACTGGTGAGGGCGAATTCCACTGGCCTTTGATGAGGAGGTTGTTGTCATCCAGTCTAAACCCCAAGGTGTCTGTAGTCACAATAATCTACTGTCATTTCTATTTGAATGAGATCCTACTAACAGGAGAAGTGCTTGACATAAGCTGGCATCCATAGGCGCACATGATATTTGTTGATATGGGGATAAAAAATCTGAAGCAACCAGTTCTGAAGAATCCTCATGTGCAACATGCCACAAGGGCTTAGCAAAATGTGTCTGTTTTGCAGGTGAATAACGAGCATTTAAAAACCACACACTTGGAAATATCAATAGAAAGGAACTGTGGTAAACTGGAGGAAAACATTAGTTAGCATGGTACAGGAGAGAGGCACTTCAAAAATGATGACTGATCATTTCTAGAACATTCAAAAAGTTTTACACAAGCACAGAAGACCTTATTTGTGAAAGTGAAAGCACAGTACAAGGTGTTGGTCATTACCTTTAAAGCCCTACATGGCTTGGGGCCCGCCTACCAAGCCTTCTCCCATACAATCCGCCCCGCACACTAAGGTCCTCAGGGAGGAATTTACTGCAGCCAGTCAGAACTAGGTTGGCTGCGGTTACCCAGAGGACCTTCTCTTCTATCGCTCCCAAGTTATGGAATGGCCTGCCGGAGGAGAGCCGGCACATTACCAGTCTTGACTGCTTAAAAAGAGCAGTCATCTGACAGGCCTTCCAAGACTAGCATTTCCATCGCCTCCCATCAATTGTCTTGCTGTTCCTTTAATAGTTGATTGATTGTTGCATATTTTAGGGGGTTGGTTTTAGGTGGATTGGTGGGTGGGGAGGATTGGGTATGTTTTTTTAATGTTTTTAATGTATTAATGTATTTAATGTTGTTCACCGCCTCGATCCATGTGGAGAGGCGGGACAGAAATAATAATAATAATAAAATAATAATAATAATATAATAATAATTATTATTATTATTATTATTATTATTATTATTATTACTACTACTACTACTACTACTACTACTACTATTATCATCATCAACCACAAAGAAGAATACAGGTTTTCAAGACTTTGTGGTCTGGCTCTATCTGAGAAAAGTAAGCTGAAATGATAAATGATGTGTTTTCTTGAAGGCTAAATGTTTTACATTAAGCTCTTCAGCCACATTTTTTTACAAACCGTTAATCATCCTGCTTTGAAGAAAAAGGACCCCTGCTCTTTCTTCCTTAATGGGCCTCCCTCCCTCTTCCTATTCCCCCTCCTTTCCTACAAAATCTTTTGCTAGTCATTCCTTCTTCATCTTATCCCTCCCTCTCTTTCTTGGACTTCCATTCTTTTTGTCTCCCCATCCTACTACACCTTCCCCCACACTTCTTCCAAGCTCTGTTTCTGGATTTATCTCTGACTTTTGTTGTTGCTTAGACATTTGATCCCACACGTGCTTACTCAAGCACAAATGAGATAGAGTTCAACAGGGATTTATTTCTACTAAAAGCACTTAAGATCTGCATTTTCTCTGAGAAGAACAAACATCTATATCTCAAAATCCCGCCATTAACTAATTATTTCCTACGTCAACTCTCTATTCTTCTACTCTTGCAAATTTATTTACTCTGCCAGATAAACTTCTAAACCATAATGTACAATAAAATATATTTTGAAATTGTCTTTAAAAAGAAAAGATTGAGGACAATTTTGAAAGTTAGTTTTAAAAGTCAAAAGCCAATTGAAACGATGCAAGTTTAGATGCCCACCAGAAACTTAACAAGGAAGCAGCCAGCCTGACTCCCCCTGGGAGGGAATGTGGTAGTTGATGTGATGCTACTGGAAAAACTTGTCTTCCATACTAATTAACCTAGGCTCTCAGGATGATGAGATACACAACAGGACCTCTGATGAAGATTTCTAGTTCAGCAGGAAGAAATTCTCATTAAATACTATAACTTTTGTTCTCCAGGATTTATAGCAGGAATCAGGATTCATATGCCCTTTCAATTCAATGATAGTCAACAACAGAGTTGGATGAATTGGGGTGGGAAAATAATATGAGGAAGAAGGGAAGCCCAACTAGGGAGATCTGATGGGAGGGCGAGGGAAAGGAAGAGGGAAAGAAGAAAGGAAGGAAAAGACTTCATAGCCAAGTGAATAGGTGAAAACCACTCCCCAGTTTTTATAAGGTTTCTCTTACGTGTTACAAGGCTAGGTCTATTAATATGCAAAACATCTCTTCCATATTAACTACCTATCAATGTTAGTATTTGCTCAACTAGTCCATCCACCTCCTTATCAAAGATAAAAATTTACTGTGTTGCATAGAATCATTGAGTTGGAAGAGGCCTCATGGACCATCTATTCCAACACACTGCTCAAGCTGTCCAGACAAGGAGACCTCACCACTTCTATAAGCAATAAGCAACTGGAAACCATTCTTACTGTCAAGAAGTTACTTCTAATGTTCAATCAAAATCTACTCTCCTCTAACTTCAAACCATTAGACCTGGTCCTACCCTCTGGGGCAGCTGAGAAGAAGCCTGCCATCTCCTCTCTGTGATAGTCCTTGAGGAATTTAAAGAAGGAAATCATGTCACCCCTCAGCCTTCTCTTCACCAACCTGAACACGCCCAGCTCTTTAAACCTTTCCTCGTATGTTTTGTTCTTCACACCTCTTCTCATCCTTGTTGACTTTCTCTGAACCTACTCCGACTGACCTAGATCCATCTATATAGGTTATATCATCTATATTCTTGTATATTGTCTATACCCTTTCAAATGGATAGTTCTAGGATTTTTGGCAAGAACAGATGCAATTTGTAACTAGTTCATCTGTATGTGCAGCAAATAAAGTGAAGAGAAATATATTGCTTTAGAAGATATTCTTCTCTTTGCAAACAAACAAACAAAAAAATCAATTTCCAAGTGCTACCCTTGTTAGGAAGCATTCATTCTCTAAGGATAATTCAAGAGCACAATAAAAGTCCTTGCAATATAACCCTGAAGGAAAAAAGAAGAAAAGCAGACAATTGTGGAGGAGAAGTAAAACATCAGAAACCATCTTAAGAGAATAACAAACTAATTAACTCCTTCAAGGGACTCTAAACAAGCTTTGGAATATACTTTCATACAAGAACAGTTTCTGTCTTTTCAACACAGTCCACGATCTTACTATATTCCCAACATAAAAAGGGTTATATTAGATGGAATAACTTCACATCCCAGGAGTAAAGACAGCAAGGTGGGTGGTAAAACTGGCATTTTCAAGATCCTAAAAGTTTGTATTATCCCAACAGTCTGTGTTATCCTACATGGAATTATAATTTGGGAATTATAATGGAATTATAATTTGGCCATTTACTGTTGTTTAAAAACCTCTTCTCAGTACTATACAAGATTTTGGGAGGAGTGTCCCCCTCCAGTAAAACCAGATCTTAACAAGGACTCAAACATTATATAGGGGAAGAGTGAGAGGCACAGTGCTTCCACAAAACTTGTGTTTTAGACTCTCAAGAGCTGGGCAGCACATTGCAAACTGTTACACATTTCTACTTGTTTGCTTGAGTTACCATCCTATTGTAGTGTAGATGACATTATGTGTAACTGATACAGTCTTAAAGTACACTAAAAAGAGACTAGGGGGAACATACACTTTGTTCCCCAGAACAATTCTACAGGAAGACTTGTGTACTTCTCTTGTGCTGATCATTGTTCTAGGCAGGGTATTCAGAGGACCTTAATATCCTAAAGGCACCAAATCCCATCTGATCTTGAAAGTTAAGCACAGTCAGTCCTGGTTAATACCTGGATGGGGGACCATCAATGAATACCAGGTGCTCTAGGCTACATTTCAGAGGAAGGAACCGGCAAAACCACCTCTGAGTATTCCTTGCCTAAGAAAACCTTATGAAATTCCTGGGGCCACCATAAGTCGACAGTCAACTTGAAGGCATACACACATATGTATCAGGATAGCCCCCCACTCTCCGTCCCAGTTTTTCTACATTTGTTTTTCTACTCACTAAATAGCCAAGTTTGAGTTTTGTCTAGCAAACTCTTATCCTGGGGATTGGGTGTGACAGACAGTGAGATATGTATTTTTGTAATTAACCTTCCAACACACAGCTCCAAATTTACCTGAAAAGGTTGTAAGAAAGCTCTCTAATTTTGAAGGATGAATGTGATATATTTACTTAAACATTATGTAAAGGATGAGATAAACAATTGAAACGAACCATTCTTGAAACACATCATAACTGCTGGGGAATGACCTAAAGAGGTACTCTGAACCTGATACCAAACTATTCTTTCTCTAAGGACATAAGAAATTCAATACCATCAGATCAATGACATTTATCAATGCATTCTGTTTCAGGACAACCAGTTGCAAGTACTTTAAAGGAACCTGCAAGAAACCCAGCAGCAGACTATTATATAATGCTTTACCCTTGTGCTACACATAAATTATGTATTGATCCTTTCACTGTTTTAGCTATTTGATGTCCTGAAGCAGAATACGAGAAGACTACTGCTGCTATACATTTTTGTTCTTCATTCACCTTGCCCTATTTCCAATTTCACTCCAAAAAGATAGGCAGTTTATTTTACCATACACACACACACACACATACATACACATATGCCTTTTTTGCAGAGAAGACATCTTAACAAAAAGACAGTGTTAACAATACAAATTAAAATTAACATTATGAGTAAAGGTAAGTAAAACAGAAAGAAACAGAAGCAATAAAACAACAAATTCCAAAAGGAATCATCTAAAAATGTCTGCTGAAATAAAATCATCTAGGGTCCTTGCTAGAAAATGGGACCTATAGGGGACAAACATGCCTGTCTAGGGGTGTTGTTCCATAATCTGGGTACAACCAAACAGAACCTCTCCTTTATCCCCAATCAGTTGCCAGTGGTGGGATCGAAGGAAGGACTTTTAATCACTTCATGTGGAAGCAAACAAATCCTGTGATACTGCATTCATAGACAATTTAGGATTTCAGGAACATTGACCTGAGCTTGAAAAGCTGGGAATAAATTATTTTAACATAGTCTGTCCTGATGGCTGTAGATACCAGTTCAGTTTGTTGCACTCCAAATTAACTTGATGTTTCTAAATTGTCTTAAAAGGCAGCAACACATACAGCGTTTTAGAACAACGCCATCTGAAATTAGGAAATGCCAGATAGAACTTGTAAAAGGAACTTGCAGCCACTGCTACCATATGCACATAAAAAGCTACATCTAGAAGTACCCCCATCATACTAAAAATCTATTTCGGGGAAGCACAAGCCCATGAAGAACAAATGAATAACTCCCTCCAGGATGGTGGCTGTTTCATCTGTATTAAGTGCCAGTTTGTTCACATTCAACTATTCCATATCCTCTCTCTCCTGGAAGACAACAAAAACAAGAGTGAGAGGTAGACACCACCATATACCAATGGTATCCCAAATCTGGATGATATCCCACCATAGCTTCCATGCATATAATATAGAATGGGTCCACAAATTGTATAACTAAAGGTTATCTCCTACTAGCCAGCAAGAATATTGTAACAAGAACTTTGAATAGTGAATACATTTTCCATTACACCTAGCAAGTGGCAGCCTTCCACTCCCATCGAATTAAATAAAACCAGGAGTTTAAGAGGCTAAGACATGGTACTCCCCTGCCACCCAAAGAAATCCAGTGAAGATTCTTCATCCTCCCTTGCAATCAGTTCCACATAATTACTGATTCTATTTTGCTTGTTTATTTCTTTTTGAAGTGGAAAGGAAAAGAGAGAAAGACCAGATGTAAGGGAAGCTGGAAAGGGGGGAAAGAAGTAAAAGGGAAATCTGAAATTGTCTTATAACTTTATATCCAGTCAATCAATTTATAAAGAAATCTTGTTTTTCTTTAAAAGAAAAACTCTTAGCTAGTGAAACCAACTCTGGCAAACCAGCCCTGAAGGACACCTTGGTTGACGGTACCAAAACCTGATGAGAAATCCAGAAGAATCAACAGCATCATGTTTGCCCAACTCACTCAGCAGGGAAAATTTAGTGCCACAATCATCAGAGGATAGATTGTCATGAATCTACATAAATCAGTGTCAAAAGCTAGAGCTGGCCAGCCATCAAATGCTGAACCTACTAAAAGATTTTCCCTTTCCAGTGCTGAAAACAAACATTGCACAGTTAAGTCCAATGTTCTTATTTCAGACATAGTTACAAAACTGAAGCAGTTGAATTATTTTGTTCCTTAAAGAACGCGGGGTGTCTTAGTTATTTAAATTAAGCCAGAACTTCACTTTCTTTCAAACATGAAGGCATTTACAATCTCTGTGATTACTTTCCTTAGCCTTGTCCTGGCAAAGCCAATCATGATGGGCATGGGTCTAAGGAACACATGATAAGCCTCAATGTCTCTATGAACTCCATTTGCACATGCTATCTATATCCAATTTTTCCTCATCTGCTTCTCCAAGGTCTTTTTAATCTTAATACTGAGTGTTTTTTGTTTTGGTAACAAGTTAAAGCAGAAAAGGAGGTAAGTCACCAATTCAAACACTTGTCTCTTTAAAAACATACATCTGTGTTACCTCTCTCACTTAACTCTGTATTTGAATGGGACTGTAACAGTCAATTCCATCTCTTTTTTGCTTCACATGAAACTAGAGAAAACAGCCTCAATTAATGATTAGGATAGAAGTAAAAGCTGGTCCTCTATCCTACACTGAGATAAAATGAATCTTCTGCTCTGATCATTTTATTGATATAATTATCAATCTATTAATGCAAGGACAAAGAACAATGTGAGTAACAATAATCTGCTCTCATTGATCCCCAGAAACTGTAATCTTGAAAAAAAGAAAACAAAAGGAAATTTGCACATATCTGAACAAGCAGAAAACATTTCAACATTCTATAGTAGCCAGAAGTGGGGGAAAATGCAGCCTGTGGGTGAAATTCAGCCCCAAACCCCTTTTAATGAAAAAAATGTATGGAACCATGATCACTCATATAAGGTTTCTAAGACACTGCAACTGAGTTATGATATAGGTGTTTTCTTGCATCCACATCCAACTCTATCAGCTGGACTTTCAACAGCATCTTAAAACAGGGAGGCTCTGGTGGTTGGATTAGGCATACAAACTGAGGTTCTTCTTCTCTGATTTATTGTTAAATAAAACTCATCTTTTCAGAAGGGCTTTTGAAAACTACTATTGCTGAATACTCTTTTACTGCTTTCAATTTTTATCTTCAAGACTCCCTCAAGCACAGAAAAATTGAACAGAAGAACTTTTTAAAAAATTAAGTAAATGTTAAGTCGACAGGATTCTAGATAACTACACCAGGCTATTAATATGTTCTAAATGAGCAAAAGTGCTAATAGGGTAAAGATTTTGAGGGCAGGAGTAATGTTAATCTGGTATAGCATAAACAAAAGGTCTTGCAGCACTTACAAGGCCAGCAATTTTTATTATGGTATAAAAACTTTCTTACCTCTAACCATAGTTCTCCAAATGGCCATCTGTGAACTCACACAAATGGGTTTACTATGTCTGTGCAGTGCATCATTCTGAACCTTCTAGAGCTGTTATGTGAGCATTTTGGCAGTAGCCCCTCCTCCCCTTGTCCATGAGACCAGCCAAATTCCTGTTCAAGCCCTCAGTTGCCTGGATGCTGAAGTAGCATTCAAAAAGCTAAGGAGAGAGCATGACACACACAGAGGGGAGGAAGGGTGGGTGTTGTGTGAGTTCACAGATGACCACTCTAAGAACAATGGTTACAGGTAAGCAAATGTCCTTCTTCTTCGTGGTCTCCATGACTCACAAAAATAGAAGACCAGCAAGCTTCTCACTACAGAAAGTGGGAGTATCATGCAACACAAAAAAATAGCACAGCTCTCTCAAAGGCAGTATCAGTCCTGGAGCAGGCATCCAACCTCTAATGAGTAATAAAGGTCATTGGCTGACACCAAGTAGCTGCCTTGCAAATCTGCTTCAGAGACAGGACTTTAAGAAAGGCTGATGAAGTAGCTACAGCACTGGTAGAATGGCTACGCACATGATCAGGAGGGTGTTTCTTTGCCAGTTCCTAGCCAGATGGATGCTTGAAGAGACCCATTAGAGAGGCACTGAGATGACACGAGTAGACTCTTCCTGTTCAAGGAGTAGTACACAAAGAACCTCTGAGACTGGAAAAAGTCAGCCGTCTTGTTGATATAAAAGACCAGAGTTCACTTAACATCAATACAGTGCAAAGTACAGTTGAAGTCAGCTGTAGGGTTTTGTATAAATGCAGATAAGGCAATGTCCTCGTTCAAATGAAAAGCTGATTTCATTTTTGGAAGAAAGGAAATGTTCAGTCTAGGGATCATTCTGTCTTGTGGAACTTCAGGTATGGAGGGTCTGCATGAAGGGCACACAGTTCTCCGGCCTGCCACCAAGAAAGCTGTCTTCCAGGTAAGGATCTGAATGTCACAGATTGCCATTTCCTCAAACAGTTTCTTTGAAAGCTGCAAAAGAACCAGCTCCAGGTTTCACAGAGGTGTAGGTCCCAGTACCAGGGAATACAGATTCTTGTAGTCCTTTAGAAACCATTTAATCAGTGGGTTCAGAAACCAGAAAGGTTTGCCAAGGATTTGGAAGTTGACAGAAATTACCACCAGGTAACATTTGATAAAAGAGAGAGAGAGGCCTCTGTTAGAGCAATAGGACAAACTCAAGCATGGGATAGACTTGTACTTGGTCCAGAGAGATACTTCTGGGCAACAACAAAACGATGGACAAGAATTGGTCTGTGTATATGCATAGGACCACTGGATTGCAGGCCTAAGCACAACTGCAATGATGTGCTCAACTGGAGCTGAAAGAGTCTAAAGAAACCCTCTCTAAGCTTTCAGCTTGAGAATGGTCAAGTCTGGATGTCTCACTTCTCCATTGTGCAGCTTCAGGAGATCTGGTCTCTCTGGCAACCTGAGGTAGGAGCCCTGAGAGCAGTGGAAAAAAGAGGTAAACCAAGGCTATTTGAGCTACCACAGGATGATGAGGATGAGCTTCACCTTGCCTCCTTGCATACTGGCTACTACCTTGGTGATGAGGGGAAACAGAGGAAAAGTGTACACGACAGGACCTCCCCAATGGGAAGGCATGGCCAAGAAACCCCTTACCTGATGTGCCCTGGAGCAGTATTTCTGATACCGCTTGTTCTGTGCTGAGGCTTTCTTTCAGGTGCAGCAAACAATGCAAATGCCCATCCATACCAGATCTTAGCACCACAGGAAGTACACTTCTTAAACAAAATGTTACCCCACTGGCATACCCTATCCCGGGGACTACAAATTAAATATCAAATATGCCTGCCATCCCAGAGAAGTTGCCTGAGTGGGTACATAGGCTAAGAGGTCAAACAACCAAAACCAGGTCAAGACCAGGAAAATCTCCAGTCACGTAGCCCAAGGAGACATCAGGCTGTGAAAATCCACGTAAACAAAGGGTCCTCAGCCAAGAGTAGCCAACTTGAGGAGATTATTAGGTTTTCCCCAGGTTGAGCAACTTTGACTCTGGAAAATCCTACAAGGTGAGGTCCATCTACATAAACCTACACTGCAACCCTGTGCAACTGCAACCCTGCACACAAGCAATCCAGCATAAACCAATCATGCAAACAACTGGACATTGTTCTTCCCAGGAGAGGACCTGCCCTGGAGGTACATTCTGCCCTATAAGTAGCCCTAGTTTTTGAGCATCTCTTCATAGAACTCCCCACCACACTAGCAGACTGGCACTCTGTTAGTCGAGTGATCCCCTCAGCTGTCTCTTTGCTGAGCTCCGTTCTTCTTGCTGCTTCCCAGACCAAAGACTTCAGGATAGGTGCAGTATCACTGCCTCTACATTCCCTTTGCTATATCCCCTATCCATTTTTCACCTCTTTTCCTTCTCCATAGGCCTTGTGTGCATGAGTGAGCAAGTGCGTTGGTGCATGGTGCTATATTCATTTAATAAAATTCATTTATTTGGTATATTTGTCTGGCTTTTTCCTTGGCCTGACCCTGTAAAGTTGGGTAAAAGATGCTGCTGAGTTACCTGCCCCTCGTTTTGCTAACGCCAGTGCTCCACTAATTTCCCCAACCTTTATAACTTGGAGCGAATCAAGGTGTCCCCCACGGGACCCTCAGAAGTTAGGGTAACAAAATCACACGACATTTTAATTGCTGAGCAAACCGTAATCAAAAACCTACAAGCCAAAAACATAGTAAAACAAAACAAAACAAAAAAACCAGATCAACTCAAACACAAGATGAAGTCCAGAAACAAAAGCCAAATCAAGATCTGAAAGAGAAGAGGCCAAAACACAGTCTGATAGTCAGAGTCAATAAAAATATAGTAAGAATAAGTGACACAGCTCACCAACAGTTCCTTCAATGCAGTAGACAAAAAGGAATTGAGGGTTTGAGTCGGAATCAGGCTGGTCACATGGATAGGGGAGAAGGGGCTACTGCCAAAACTCTTACACAATAGCTCTGGAAGGTTCTGAAGGATGCACTGTGCAGGCACAGTAAACCCATTTGTATGAGTCACAAAGCCCATAAAGGAGAAACTTTTCTTGGATTAGAGTCCACTAGAACTCTGGATTTGATTTGGTACCCCAATTTGGTCAGCAAATAATTTGGAAACAATTTATGCCTCAGATTATCCAACTTCCAGAACACTCACAAGGAAAGACCAACTTTAGCCAAGGGCTACAAAGGCACCTGAAGCATTCCTAAGAACACTTTTTAAAGGATAGACAAAATGGGCCCAAATTCAGATTAGCATGTTAGATAAACACAATTTAAACAATCAGGAGTTTTACTTAAGATACTACATTAGGCACATGACCATCATTAACTTAATAGGAATTGCTAAAAACATTTCAACAGTAACAGCTATTAAAATTGAAGACAAACATAAGTGCAATTGGCTAGTTGTTTGGATATAAAAATCAGGTGAACATAAGGATTCAAACACAAAGTTTACAGCTGTCTCTTCCTACTTACTAGCAGGCAAGAAAAATGCAACAATGTAATTTCACAGGACAGCAGAACTGGCTGTCTTTATTATGCAAAGAGATCATCTGTTTAAGCTCATATTACACTTGAAGCAGCAATAAGGTGATAGAGCCAAACTGAAAATTCCAGTTGCCTCAATGAGCCTCAATATTTTTTCTATAAGCCATTTCAAGTCCTCCAGGGATATCCAACAAACTAGAAATCATATTCAGTCTACTAACTTAATATAACCTTTTCCAACATGCTGTAGTCCAGGGAATGTATCAAACCCATTCAAAGTTTGATCAAAGTCATAGAGCAAACACATTCTTTAAAGGTTGTTCCATACATATGGTTAATGGTTAATTTTGGGTTCACATGTACAAAAGGTTCAAAATGAAGTTGCACTTCCCTGGAAGAATTCTATAAACTGGATGTTGCACTACCATTTTGCCATGACTTAAAAATGAAAGCAGATCTCTATTATTGAATATCCAAGAAACAGTGATACCAAACGAAAATTGAATGGAGGGGCTCATAGGGGAAAATCAAGGCAGAGGTTGAATAATCAAACAGAAGAGCACTCAATCAGGATTTATACATAAGCTAATCATAGATCTTTCTTGGTAATGTTAGTAGGCTGTATACCCCATGCTTTGACCTAGTTTAACTGGCAAATATTAATTGGCATAGATATAAATTATACTCTGCTATGGCTGCATGGCCATGCTGGCTAAGAGGAAAAACTGGCCAAACACCTGAATTGCAACATCAGGTCAGGAAGGCCTCAAGGCATAGTCAGGCCAGTCAGGAGATCACCAGGAAACTCCAGCAATAATGAACTTACAGTTAGCCTTCAACAACTGAACTCTTAGAAACAATAGTATCTGCGATATTGCCACAGGATGGATGATTGTCTTATCCTCTCTCCCTCTGAACCATAATCTTCCCTATTGTCCTCACACCTGCCCAACAATTAAGGAGCTATCAAGGCTACCATTAGCCCTTTGTCACCTAACGCTAAGACTATAAACTCATTCCAGATCCCATTGTCTTCTCTCTCGACTTCACTGTTTACTCTGACAGTGAGCCATCAGCACCTTTAGGTAGAAAAAGAATATTTAAATCCCAGTTTTGTGCTAATCAACTCATAGTACACTGGTTGCTGGTTATTACTCTGCCCCTCCGATTCCCCTTTGTATTCTGTCCTTGGACTCCTTGTCAGAGGCCCTTTTCGCATGGTTTTTTTAGCGCAAGTGACCCTTGAGCGCCATGCAAATGGGAGCACCGCTCCGTACGATGCACTCCCACTTGCGCGGCGCTCACGAGGCTTTAAGCCGAAAATACCCCGCGCTCGCGCAATGCTCGCGGCGCCCTCACGCACTTACCAGCCGTGCGGTGCGTCGGTGAGCCGGGCGGGTCGCGTTTCCTCCCCCAGCGCAGCCTACAACTCCCATACTGTGCTGTGGAAGGAAGGGGCGGGGCACTAGCGCAACGGTCGCGCAAACAGGAAGCGACCTGCGGTAGGAAGGAGGGGGAAGGGACAGCGTTTCGGACGAGGCTTCTCACGCGAAACACCCTCCCCTGTCGCACAAAAAGGTAACATGCGAAAAGGGCAAGAGTCACATTGCTTCTTTGCTTCTAACAACTTGGTAAGTATCACCCCATTCATCCTGAAAATCTCGCTATCCAAAATGTTACTCCCTTTTCCTTCAATTAGCCTTGTGTGATTGTGTGACTGCTTGGATCTTGTGTGTGTGACTGCAATTCTCCCTATAAGACAAATAAACTTACTTTTGGATCTCTGGCTGGTCTTCCCTGCACTAGTATTGGTAGACATAGATGTAAAAGATCTCATAAGGTTATCCCCCTTCACAGGCCTCCTTTTTGAGCTAATATTCCCTACTGTTTCACAGAGGCACTGGCATCATGGGTGGACTCCTGAGTCAGCCATGTTTTCAGCTAACAGTAACACCTATAATATATCCCTTTTTCCTTTGTTCCATTTCTATCCAACTTACTTTTCAATTCTCCAAATGTTTTCTCATATGCAGTATCTGAAGCACTCTCTAGACTCTTTCCATTATGTGTCACCTGCAAATTTAAACACCAATTTCCCCCCTGTATATTAACATCCTGAAGTACATAGGACAGGTAATCAAACATTATGTTTTAACTTTGCTTTGATTACACTTTATTTCATTGCAGTTGACTATCCATGTGAAATTATTTTCTAACCCTATACATTGTCTCATATGTTGAATATTACATGCAACTGCTGAAAGGCTCTTCTGAAACTATGCATCTATCCTGACAAGAAATCTCTCTCACATAACATCCTTACACCCATCATACTTTGAACATATCATGAGAAGACATGACTCACTATAAAAAAAATTGGTAAAGTGGGAGACAGCAGGAAAAGAAGACCATGTTACAGATGGATAGACTCAGTAAAGGAAGCTACAGCTATTGAGAACAAGGTGTGTTGAAAGTCTTTCATCCATAAGGTTGCCACAGGTTGAAAGTGACCTGATGACAATGAGAAAACTTGACTCTTTTTTGTAAGATTCTAGAAACACTGGCCTATCACTTTTGGCAACATGATGCTGGATCAGATGGACACTTCAAATGATGCATCAGGGCTCTGTGTTATCCTGTTGCAATACCGTAACAGAAATTGCAACCAAAGTGAATGGTATTGCCAGTGTCTGTGAATACACAGAATTTTGTCCATTATGTGAAGTGGGGAAAACCAGAAGTTATTCTCTCACCTGCACAAGAGCAATCTGTACTTCACCTATGAAGGATCATGCATCTTGTGTCACATCTCACACTGTTTTTTTGTTAGTTCTTCACTGTTCTCAAAAGCCAAAGTCTGATCCTCTGGTGCTACAACTAAATCCAAGATCAGTCTACAATGAAATTAAAGTCCATAGCTTGATTATGGACAAGACAGTGTGACCTGAGATCTGGATGGCTGGGCAGGAGGAGACTGAGCTGACCTAGTTCTGCCCATCTGATTAGTCAGTGCAGCACTAATCTCTATTTTTTGATAGGGGTGGGGGATGGCAGTTGCTATCATCCACAAAGATTTCATCTCCCTTATCAGTAGATTTATTTTTATAACAGCTGTTTTAAAAGTATATACATTGGGTTGAATCAAAGAAATAGCATAAGTGTACCACCCACACTGCTGTCCCACATTCTTCCTGGTCTTAGAATTATTACCAGAGCCCCTCAGAAATGCTGTTGTGGAAGACTTCAAGCTCTTGACGAGGCCTACTTAGGATTTCACAGCAAATATGAGAACTATGGACCTCATACTTCCCACTTCATTGCTGGCCCAACATGTGTGGGAGGTGCCAGACCTGCCCTGCAGGGGAGGGGAACCATTTAAAAAGGTCCATCCTTAGAAACCTATGAAATCTAAAGGATTTCTGAATGCTCCTGGGGACTTTTCTAGCTTAGAAAACCTGTCAAAACCTCGTTCCCCCAACAGACCAAAAGCTTTTGACACAATTGTTCCCAATTAACTTCCCCACTGCTTTGAAGTTCATAATCATTATGTTACAATGCTTCTGTGTTTATCAAAAATCTACATGTGACAAAGCATGCTAGATTTGGATAGACAATTGCCAGGGAAAAATAGGCTGCACTGGCTTCTCGGAAACGCTGAGGATTGTGGCACCTAACACAATTTTAAAAAAAATCTTTCTGAATAACTACAACAAAACAACAATAGGCCATGGAGGGGATTTCATTATTTTCTAAGTGTCTTTTTTTCCTCAAAAATTATTGGGGTGCTAAGGAGCCTTGAGGCTTTCCAACCAGTTTCAGGAGCACTCTGCTATCAGTAGGCCATACTTTTCCCACCCCCAAGCTAGATGACAGGAGCACATGTGGTACAAATTAAGAAGTAGGCACAACTGAGTAAGAGCACTTTGTTGGTCCTACTACATGGCACTGAGAAAAGCAAAAAGCAGTCTTAAAGTCTTTTACCTACTTCATTACATCTTTGGGGTAGGCCTAGTAGGCCTACTGTGACTAAAGAAGACTGTTGGAATTTAGCTTGTAGAGAACTGGAATGGAAATTTGCTGTGACAAATTTGGAAAACACTTGAGAAATAAGTTTCTAGCACTTAGATCATGGCAATATTGGTGAAGGTGTCAACAGAACCACACTGTAGCTTAAAGAAATGTGTAATATTCTTGAATCAATCTACCCACCTCCATGTGGAGGCTCAATCCATGCCCATCTTGGCTAATAGGAAATAAGGAGAGGTCCTTGAGTCTTTTAGCTAGTTCTGATACTACTAACCACCAAGTCAGCAATATTTCAATTAGATAAAAATAATAAATTATAAGAACAGCACAGAGATAGGCAACTTACCACTTTAAATAACTGTGCAACAGAAGCATCAAAGTCTCCCATCCCACACCTACCAGCAAAATATATCAAAGGCAGAGGAGAGAAAGCCACAATTAAATTATCCAAAGGCCTGAGCAAATAAGAAAGAATTTGGCTGGTTATAGAAAGATAACAATGAAGGAAAATCTTTATAGTTGGGGGCAAAACTACAGAATAGCTTCTCTCCCTAGCCATCTTCTTTCTGGAGAAGATCTCCAAGGATAAGTGCAGCAGGGTTTCTGATGACTCACCTGCCACACAGGCCTGTAAAGAAGTAACTGTAAATGACTGATTTCCTAGAACTATCTAAAGCGACTTTCTCTTTTTGTGGCTCCACAACTTATTTACCCAATATTACCATAAAAACAAAGAGGATGGGTAAATTTCCTACTGTCTACATACTACTTTAGCAAGTATAATAATATTTTCAAAATTTTTCGAGCAAAGATAGTACAAAGAATATATGGAAGAACACAGAAGCAAGCAGCAGTGGCAGCAGCAGAGGAGGTGATGGTGGGCAGAAGAGGCGGGAGGTGGTGGAGGGATGGTGGAGGAAGAGCAGCCTCAGTCCACCCCCATCACCACAACAATCTCCGTCAGTATGATCCCTGCCACCAGCACAGCAATGGAGACTGTAGGGAACACAGGTCCCTGCCTAGCCCAGAGGTGATGCTTAAACAGCCTTGGAGCAATTGGATCATGACAGCCAAACTTCACAGGAATGAGAGAGAGATGCCTCAGAAGAAAGTTTCAAGGAATACGATTACAGGAAAAACCGAGGAGAATGCAACCCTGTAGAGAATGCAGCAAGGGGAGAGAAATAACTACACAGATAAGAGGCAGAAGAATCCATAACTGCCTACTGCAATGTATTTGCAATGTTTGTCTTCCTGCCAGAAAACACCACCAACTGCAGCAAGCGCAAATTGGTAGCTCTTTTGGCAGAGAAGGCCAGTGTATCAGAGAACAGGAGGACTTCATGGACACAACACAGAGAGAAGTGCTCATACAAAACCAACAGCAAGAAATTGCCAGGAAAAATGAAGAGGCATGTAACAGTGAGAAAAGTGAGGACACTGGAAGAAAGTCACTGTCAGAAGCAGACTGTACAGTGGAGATCAGAACCACTCCAACTAAGCAATTGCTTTCTACATTTTCAGGAGGATAGCAGCACTGAACATGTTCAAACACAGAGCCAGTAACAAGGAATGCCTTAGAGTTCTGTCCTAGGGCCATTACTCTTCAACATTTTTGTCAATAACTTGCACTATTTCCACACTACAGTGTTAAAGTGCTGCTATTCCACTATCAATCTCTTATGGAATTCTGGGGTTTGTAGTTTAGGGAAAGTCACTTCGAATTCTCAGCCAAAGAGCTCTTTGGTCTCAGTAAACTACAAATCCCAGAATTCCACAGGGTGTTGAAAGTGGAATAGCAGCAGTTTAACACTGTAGCAGTTTAACACTGCAGTTTAACACTGAAATGGCCTTAGACATTTGAGTGGAAGGAATCCTTATCAAACTTGCAGATAACAAAATCTGGAATGAGTGGCTAAAACACTGGAAAGTAGGAACAGAATTCAAAAGGTCCTAGATAAATTAGAGAACTGATCAGAAATGAAATTCAATGGAGACAAAAGCAAAATTCTACATTTGGTCAACAAAAAACAAATGCACAGGTATAGGATGTAGATACATGGCTCAGCAGTACTACATTGAAAAAGGATATTGGGATTATTGTTGATCTTAAATTCAACATAAACCAGGAGTGTGATGCTGCGGCAAAATAGGCGAATACTATTTTAGCCTGTATTAGTAGAAACATAGCTTCCAAGTCAAGGGAAGTAATAGGTCCAGTATACTTTGTATTGGTCAGACCTCATTTGGAGTACAGTATTTAGTTCTGGGTGACTCATTTTAAGAAGGATATAGAGAAGCTGGAGCAGGTTCAGAGAAGGATAACAAGAATGAGAAGAGGTACGGAGAAAAAAACATATGAGGAAAGACTGAACAAGTTGGGTGTGTTCAGCTTGTTGAAGAGGAGACTGAGGAGAGACATGATCACTCTTTTTAAATAAATCAAGAGTTGTCACAGAGAGAAAGTGGACAGGCCTATTTTTTACTGTTCCAGAGAGTAGGACCAGGTCTTATCATTTAAAGTTATAGAACGGCAAATTTCAACTGAACATTAGAAGGAACTTCTTGACAGTAAGCACAGTTAAGCAATGGAATCAAATCCTTAGAGTAGTGGTGAGGTCTCCTTTGGATGTCTTCAAAAAGAGCTTGACAGGTACCTGCTGCGGATGCTTTAGCAGGAGATCCTGCATTGAGTAGGGAGTTGAACAAGATGGTCCTTGAGATCCCTTCCAACTTATGATTCTATGACTCTGTGACTCTACAGCTGTGCAGTCTCATAAGGATCTCTGAAACTGATTCATTTTCATCTTCTGTTAAGCAATAGTATACGTTAATTAATTGAGTATGTTCCCAGAGTAGTTTCCTCATCACTGCTGAAACAGATGGCTTAAAATATCAGTAAACTTATGTAAGGGTGAGTTTATAGAGATATGAGTTTAGATTTATTTTCATAATTTGTATTGTATATAGTAGGAATTTTTTATTTCTGTCTATAGAACTCCGATTGAAACTTTTTTCGAGAATGATTCTCAAATATGGCTGTTTTACAGATGTTTCTCAGTTGGGGTCCTAGTAAGGAAGTAGATTTTTTTCCCACACAGAATGTGAAAAATAATTGCTGTTATTTCTTCTATGGATTGTTAACAGCTAGATTTTGTCACGATGTGCGCTACAGTGGCATCTAGTGGTAACACAGACTTTACAAAGTCATAGAATACCAACAGAAGTGTATGCCCAGGTGAGATGTCGTACTGATAATGGTAAAGAACAGGGCTCACTGGGTAGCCTCAGAAGAAAAGCTCACTAATGTCTTTTTCAAATATTAGATGCCCATCTACAGATACGTCACCATATTTTACATAAACTATGTAACTGAGGAAGGTAGCATGCATATTTTGAGTACTGAATTCAAAACACCTGTGGTATGACATTCCAAGAAGTTCATGAGAAATCTCCAATTACTTATAGGTTGACTTCGGAATAATATTTGTTCTTGTTGCTAAGTAAATCATAACTGCTCTCCCTCTGAGCCAACAAAACAGCCTGTTAGTAGCTAAAGTGAGGTATATTTCAGATTGAAGAAAGAAATAACTTGTTGCTGGCCACACGTAACCTTCTGCAGCAGGAATGGACAACTCCAGATGTTGCAGAATTCCAATTCCCATAACCCATAGTAGTGTCATCGAGGGCTAACGGGAGTTATAAGTAACAAACATTTGGAGAACCACACAGGCCCAGCTCTGTGCTAAAGAACAATACTGTATAGATCAGGGATGGGCAACGGTGGCAGGTTCAGAGACCCTCCAGGGACACCATGGATTACTAAAAACTAAAACAGAAAACCAAAAAGGCTTGAAAGAGGCTTAAAAATGTGCTTTTTAACGTTAGTCCAGTAGGGAGAACTTAAAACTTACTTAAAAGGTAAATGTTTGCACTTGGAGGCTTCCAGGACCAGCAATTAGCCCCCTTTTGGGGAACAGAAAAAGCTGGTATGAGGATTCAAGACTACAGCAACATTCTTGGGGGGCTGTATGCAGCCCAAGGACCATACTTCGCCCACCCATGATGTGAATATTGTCAGATCAAATCCGCTCGGCATCTTTTATGATCTGTTAGGTTCTTGCTTCTTTCAAGATCTGTATAGAGAGACTCAAAAAAGAGCTACGCTTTTTTAAAAAAAATCCTAAATTCCTTTCAACACAGTAGCAGCAAAACTTTACAGAAACTTCAGTTGTAATACATGATGTTGGGTACCTAATGGCAGTGCTAACTGTAATTTCTTTCATCTCCTCTACTGCTGCCTTAGGCTTACACAGCTTGTGTCCATAAATATTTTATTGTGATGGAAATGCATTACAATTAATTCTTTGCCTGAGACACCTTAGTCGAAACAAAGTTCTCGCTCCAATATTTTAAAAAGCTATTTATGTTTAATAGCAAGAGAAATTTTGGAAGGATGGAATTTTTAAAAAGATGCTTATATTTAAACAGTCATATATTATAGAATGTGGCTTTTGTGAAATGTCATTTAATGGTGCTTTTTTAATATTATTGATTTATAAGACTTGTAAAAGATTTGGTTGATGGATGGTATAAATAAAATGAAATTTAAAAATCTAAAATTTTCCTAACTTCTCTTACACAATATGCCTTTTCCTATTAAAAACATACTTCACCTAACTGACAAGTAATTTCAAAAATCATCATCACTAGCAGATAAGGGGAAATGGCAAGCAGAAAAGGAGAGGCAGTGAAATCACTTCTAAACTGTGAATACTTCTCCCTAGCACAGTGGTTCTCAACCTTCCTAATGCCGCGACCTTTTAATACAGTTCCTCATGTTGTGGTGACCCCCAACCATAAAATTATTTATTTATTATATACAATGCCTCCCCCCAGCAAAGGCCGCCTCACCAGCAAGGAACGGGGGGGTGGGCAGGGAGGGAAAGAGGAGCCACGTGTCTCCCCCAGGAAAAAACTCCGAGAACCCCCCCCCCGGGCTCTGCTTCTGCTTCACTCTCATTTCTGCTGGGGGGGGGCAGTGTGGGAAAAGTTTCCAGAGTGTCAACCCTGGCTGTGGGGGGGGGAGGAATCCCAACGCCTTTGTCTTTTGCGCCGGGCGCAGCTGGGCTCCCCCCGGAAAAGCGTCACCTTGCAGCCCCCGGCCCTTCTGCAGCGCCCCCCACTGTGACGAGTGGGGCAGGGGCTGTGGCGAGGAGGGGGCCTGCCCCCGGTGCTGCCGCCACCCCCCCAAGCTGGCCCGTCAGACGGGAGGTTCTCCCGGTAGCGGAGAGGAGGAGCGATTTCAGTCCCTTCTGAACATGGGACAGGAAGATGTGAGCACATGGCTCACGCTTGCGCACCACCACCGAGGAGGGAATGGAGCCTAAGACCATCGGAAATACGTATTTTCCAATGGCCATAGGCGACCCCTGTGAAAGGGTCGTTCGACCCCCAAAGGGGTCCCGACCCACAGGTTGAGAACCACTGCCCTAGCAGGATTTGATGTATGGAGGTTTCCAAAGGTGCAGGAAAGAGGGACACAATGTTTCCTCAATTCTACAGCCATCCACAAACTCTAAAAACAAACAACTTCAGAACTTGATTCAGAGGGCTGGGAAACTGCAGAACAGTCTTCAGCACCAGAGAATGCTGCACAAAGGGAGGACCAAAATCTCCACCACAACGACTCAGTTGAATTCTGTTGTTGTGTGCCTTCAAGTCATTTTTGACTTACGGTGAGTTGAGACTGAACCTATCACAGGTTTTTCTTAGAAAAATTTGTTCACAGGGGGGTTTTGCCTTTGCCTTCTTCTGAGACTGGGAGAATATGACTTGTTCAAGGTCACCCAGAGGGTTACCACAGCTGAGCAGAGTTTTCAACCCTGGTCTCCAGAGTGAAAGTCCAACACTCAGCTACACCATGCTGGCTCTCTTTGTTGAATTTTGGCCACTGTATTTTCACCTCTTTATAAACTAATACACACCAATAAATTACACTTCTGATACACATTTTAAAACATTTCAGACAACTTACAGAATACTTTTCATGTATATTTATCATCAACATAGCATTTATAGTTATAGGTTAAATGGAAATATGTGAGTTTTTAACACAAAACCTCTGATTTCCGTCTAGTTTTATGTGGAGTTACTGTGTTCAAATCCACCTTCATGCCCTACTGAACTTTGTAACTAAGAATCTTCAGCCCAAGTTTGCATCTTCTTTTCTTCTTCCTAATCCGTTTCCCTTTTGCGTGGCCTACCTTCTTTCTATTAGATTGTAATGTAAGCCTTTTGGCAGATTTGTTTCTGTCCTCTGTAAGCCCTTTTTGGCTGCAGAGTAAAGAAAAAAAATACATGAAATCTGAAGTGCACAACCTTTTTGCTTCAAAAGTTGTATCCAGTGTAATTATGGGGGGGGCATGGGCACACACACATGCAAAGACGGATTTGTCTCTCTCAACACAAGTATCTCTGCACACTCCCACTCACCAGCAATCTCTACTGAAGTTACTGTTTACCCACCATTAATAGCAAGTGTAGCAGGTATAACAGAAATCTAGGAAAAAGAATAACAGTGCTGTTTTCCCTGCAACCTAGCTAGAAAGAGACTGAGGTCTTGCTAGTTTGGCAAAATGTACACCAAATAAATTGTTAGGGACCTTGCTTTTTTTTAAAAAAAAAAAAATACACACTCCCTTCATTTAAGCTGTCTTTGAACAAGACTCAAAACAGTCTTTTTCAGAAGAAGAAAACTTCAGTATGCAGAATGCATTGCAAGATTACTGAATCTTCATGGTAATTAGGACAGTTGAAACTATCTTTTCTGTTGCTGTGTGCCTTCAATTCATTTCCAAGTTATGGTGACTCAAGGGATTTTCTTGGCAAGATTTGTTTGTGTTCATTCATCTTGAGGCCGAAAGAGTATGACTAGCACAAGGTCACCCAGTGGGTTCCCCATGGCCAAGCACAGATTTGAACCTTCGTCTCCAGGGTCATAAAGCAGCTCTTAAAACACAATACCATGATGGCTCTCTGAAATATCTGGCACTGCTGAACGGGAATTAATCCTGATCTTCCCCTAGAATTCAAATGCCAAAATGGCAGAATCCAACCCAAAAATTCCATCCCTTTTTACGAAATAGCATTTTAATCAGAAATATTAGAATAAATAATGTGTCCAATACAGATGGATTCTGAAGCAACCTAAGAGAGTAGATTTTAAAACAAAACACAGAAAAATAACTGTAGAGAGTTCTAAGAGGGAAAACAGTCTGGCATCCCTTTGGTTGACTTCTCATATATACATTTCACTTGTACCTGCAAAATAACTATAATCTAAAGAACAGTTTGATAAGGCACCATTTAGATACATGTTTTTATAGTTAAAAATATATAGCCACTGTGATTTAGAATGTAAACCTTCAATATATGAGAAACAAATATGTAGGCTAATAATAATAATCCTGTACATTTCATGAAAGCTACAATAACAAGGACAGTATAACCATCAACAGTTCCTGATCCAGGTAGCTCTTGATACAGATATTTCAAAGTGCTATATGCTACTGGCAGATTGTACAAAAAATAGGTTTTTAATGGAATTTACTCACAATGGCAATTGCTGTTTTACACACTTGGGGAGGAAGTCTAATGGACAAGAATGATTTCAAAAGATTGTTTATATTAGTTTGATGCTGATTCAAATTCTTAATATTTTCCACTGTTTCATACCAGGTCTACTAGACTGAATTTTGTGATGAGAGCTCTGTATAAATCTGAAGTTAATAAGCTTTGTGGTATACCACAATCCCTAACTGCTGCCAAGCACATGTTTCTGACTTTCTATATCAGAATGTATGTTCTTTAGGATTTCTAGCTTTGCATTCCAGTAGCATTCTAGCATAATCTGAATCATTAGCAACACTTAACAAAATCCTACAATACAGAAGCTTGACTAATTCTGCCAAAGGTTTTACGTATTGTAATTAAGACACCATTAAAAAAAACACGTATTTCTAATTAAAAGCATCCTATTTATTAAGCAATCTCAAATTGTGGATTCTAATATACTTTCAAGTAAAAAGAAGTATTTCTACATGCTTACAAAACTTTAAGAGCTATGGAGGGACTTCAAATACAATTGGTTGAAAACGACTTAAAGCAACAAAGTAAAGCAAACTAAAACAAAATGAACGTAGAGAAAGTGACAGCATTTGAAGAATTTCAGATTCAGTAAGGGGTACAGTCTTGTAGTTATGCACATAGAAATTTTAAAAATCCTGCAATTTAAATGTTATTTGGCACAGAAGTCGATACAGACTCCTCTTACAACCAGGATGCATACTAATCCCTTACATATGCAGGCTGTCTTCAGTTCTTTTGATAAAGTGACTCAAGTTATACACCCATTCTTTTTGCACAGAATCAGGGCCCTCCAATGAAATGCAGAAACTGCTTCTAGAAATAGGGAAATTCTTGTGCCTAAGTTGATGCCAATATAGAATCATAGAGTCATAGAAATCTAGAGTTGGAAGAGACCACACGGGCCATCCAGTCCAACCCCCTGCCATGCAGCTTGAATCCATTGCTCCTTGTCCTGGTCTCTGTAGCAGCAGAACACAAGCCCACTCCCTCCTCTACATGGCTCATAAATAGTTGCTTAGTGAGAATGCTGGGAGATGCTGTCCCAAAACACAAAAGCATGGGATCCAGAGATACTCTTTTAATGAGGCCAACAATGGATCAGTTTCAAAAAACAATGAAACATAAATAAAAACTATGTGTGGTAGATCCCTCCAAACTACAAAACTCCATCTCAAAAGCACCTTGTTTGGGATTGCTTTACAGGCTCCAGATGTTAAGGAAACTATTTTTAATTTTACTTTCACATTTCTGTTCAAACTTTTCTCCAAGGAGGTAAAAACAGCAAATCTCTGAAAACCTAATCTTATCTTAGGAAGTCCTTGTGGCCTGGGAGATAATACAACTCTACTTTAAAATAAATAAATAAATCTTGATTCAAAATCACACAGTAGGCTAGCTTACGTTGAAAGATATCACTCAGTTTAACATGACACCAAATTGGGAGGGGCTGCTAATACACCAGAGGACAGGATCAAAATTCAAAATGACCTCGACAGATTGGAGAACTGGGCCAAGACTAACAAAATGAAATTCAACCAAGAGAAGTGTAAGATCCTACACTTAGGTAGAAAAAATGGAATACAGAAATATAGGATGGGGGACAGGTGGCTGGATAGCAGTATGTGTGAAAGGGATCTAGGAGTCTTCATAGACCACAAGCTGAACATGAGTCAGTAGTGTGATGCGGCAGCCAAGAAAGCCAATGCAATTCTTGGCTGCATCAATAGGAGCCCTGGTGGCGCAGTGGTTAAATGCCAGTACTGCAAGTCACAAGGTTGTGAGTTCGATCCTGCCGGATTCCAAGGTTGACTCAGCCTTCCATCCTTCCGTAGGTCGGTAAAATGAGTACCCAGCTTGTTGGGGGCATGTATAGAAAATGTATCGAAATACATGCTATTTGTAAGTTGTTCGCCGCCTCGATCCATATGGAGAGGCGGATACAAATAAATAATTTAAAAAATAGGAGTATGGCGTCTAGATCGAGGGAGGTACTGGTACCACTCTACTCTGCTTTGGTTAGACCTCATCTTGAATACTGTGTCCAGTTCTGGGCACCCAATTCAAGAAGGACATGGTCAAGCTGGAGCAAGTCCAGAGGGCGGCGACCAAAATGGTGAGGAGTCTTGAAGCCATGCCCTATGAGGATAGACTTAGAGAGCTGGGTATGTTTAGTCTGCAGAAGAGAAGGGTAAGAGGGGACATGATAGCCATGTTTAAATATTTGAAGGGATGCCATGTAGAGGAGGGAGAGAGCTTGTTTTCTGCTGCTCCAGAGACCAGGACAAGGAGCAATGGATTCAAGCTGCAGGAAAGGAGATTCCACCTGAACCTCAGGAAGAACTTCCTGACAGTCAGGGCTGTCCGGCAGTGGAATATGCTGCCTTGGAGTGTAGTGAAGTCTCCTTCTTTGGAGGTTTTTAAGCAGAGGCTGGATGGTCATCTGTTGGGAGTGCTTTGAGGGTGTTGCTGCAAGGCAGGGGGTTGGACTGGATGGCCCATGTAGTCTCTTCCAACTCTACATTTCTATGAATATCATAGCTGAAAAAAGACTGAACTTCCAGTCTTTTTGTCCAACACACTAGCCAAAAAACAATATTGATTCACTCACTCATTTGTTACCTACCCCTCACTTTTTGGAATGTTGTGGTCTATTGATGTGAATAAAATAATGCTTATCAGCCCTGTTTCCAACATATGCCAAGGACACATCAATAAGTGCCAACACTTTCTTTTTTTTTAAATTAAGCCCACAGTAATTTAAAGAAGACAAAACAAAATATACATTAAAGATAAATGTGCACTCTTAAGGGGAGAGAAAATAAAATCCTGATACTCCAAACATAATTGTAGTTTCAGATGCAAATGGTTAACATTGCTATATAAATTATCCTGCTGTATCTTTTTTCATCAACTCATTGTCTCATTTCAACTAATATTCTTTTAAATTTGATATCTTTCGAAGTTTCCAATATTTGACACACATATTTTTTTTGCAAGTGGCCATAAACACAACATTTGGTAGAAGCTCTCTTTCCAACATCTTGGATTATAACACTTAATTTTATCACCACTAGAGTTATATACTGAAAAGTTACTTCTTTTCATTCACAGATCTCCCAAAGTGTGTATGTGAATATTGGTCAACGTATCTTGTGTCACAAATACGATGCATTTCTTTTTTTAAAAAAAGGAAAATTTTGAATTAATTTATTCATGCAGTTAGACACGTCATGTAGCATTTAAGAAAGCAAACAAAGGAGGATCTAACATGAAAGCAATCAAGCCATAGTAAGTATTTTTCCATTACACTTATTCTTTCATTTCATTATATACTCAAAATGTGTCCTTTCAAACTTTGCATCCACCTTGGACTTGCCAGTCTGTAGTGGGAAATTAATACTGACAGTTTTGTCCAAATAACTGTTCTGCAGATACCAGGCAAAGGGATTCCCACTATGAATACCACAGAGGCAGCTATTGTGCTTCCGGAACAAACTTTATTATTTTAAAGAGGCACTCTTTCTGCCATCTGACAGGGTTAAGAAAATTCTTGATGCTGTCATTTAGAAAGTCTCTGTGCTGACACCTGTACCCCCTTCCCACCCTTTTTTTAAGAGAGAGGGGGGGGGCAGAGAGAGAGAGAGAGAGAAAGAGAAAGATGGGCAGTCGTCGATCTACAGAAGCTTGTCATACTGTTGAGATGTCAACAAGGCTACTGCTCCATGCATATAAAAAGAATGGAGGACCTTTGTCAGAAATAAAAAGATGGTTCCTTCAAGAACATAGGCAAGACAGTATATTGATTCAGAAGAAAGAATGTCACCTTTGGTAAAAAGGAAACACTTATTCTCAACATGACTTTATCCATATAATACAGAAACTAAAGTCAATTTACTTTTGGATACAAAGCCCACTAGTTCTATGGGCTGAATTATCAGAAAAGCTGAATTCCACATCAGCAGTCATCAGCAGTCAGGCCATTTCCGCACTAGACTGATCTATACTATTATTCCACTTTCAACATTCTATGCAATCCTGGGGTTTGCAGTTTAGGAAGGGGCGTTTGAGGAAATGGCCTCAGTCTTAACTCAAATGAAACTAACGGCTCAAAAGGCTAATGGAAAAACCGAAGAGGCAAATACTGGAGAGCACCCAATGGAATTCTAAGGAAAAAGGGGATGTATCTCTCCAAATGTTCAGTGGATATTTCTTTTTTCTTTATTTTGGAAAAAGCCCAACATATTTTGGCCTACATTTAAACGGCCTGAAGACAACTACTGTAATATATATACATAGGTTGAAACACACGGAGTTTTCTCCAAAAGATTTTTTAAAAGAGCAAAAACAGTCACCCAGTGATCACTTTCCTAATAGAAAAAAAATGAAACAGCTCCAGTTCCAAGTCCTAGGTCAGAATTCGCCCTATAATTGGAGGATGTAAGTTATTGTAGCCTTTTAGGAAATTTTCACAGGTGTATCGGCAAACCAAGATAGTTGACTCATAGCTTGAAGTTCTATCAAAATTCCTACTATATGCCTTGAATGAAGATAGTGACAGTCCTGGATCATCAAGTGTCACAAAAAAAGTCTAAAATGTGACTTATTTTGATCTCAGACACATGAATGTTATCTGATTAGAGAAATATCAGATTTTTGTCTATTTATAATAATATGATTTCTGGGATGTCGGCTTATGAGCAGCCCTGAAAACTTCTTGAACTTTTTGCAGCATGCCCACCCAAAGGGTATCTTCTACAGTGTAAATTAAGAGTATCTTCTATAGTGTAAATCATCTCGCCTCTCTGTTAATGTCAACCTGTCTAGGACTTGAGGTAGTCATTTGAATTAATACTAGGATGAATTGAGGAGAGTCACAAACCCCTTGCCTTTGGCAACAAGGAGTCACTATGGTGTGCCTTGTCCTGTTTTCTTAAGTCTTACTGACAAATTTAATTATTGGTGGAAATGATGAAAAAATGGGGACCCCACCAAAAAAAATATGAATCACCCAGAATATCCACTGACAGTCGCCTTCTGGAGCAGAAACAGGCCCACTGTTTTCTTGAGACATAAAGAGATTTGCCTGTGGAGTTCCCCGCTGTCTGAATATCCCATGCAGAATAGTTGGTTATAACATCCACTCTTTTTTATATTATTATGAATGAGTTTTGATATGCCAAATGAGTTGATGAGGAATTTTTCAGCTACTGGATAAATGCCTCTGATGAAGTACCATTTGCAATGATAAAAAGAGAAGGGTAGCTGATTTCACGCTCCCGTCTGCTGATGCAGAATACAACTATGGTATTATCTGTGATGTACTCCTCTGTGCTGCAGAAGTTCTTCAAAAGCCTTGAAGGCTTTTATGACAGCCAGCATCTCAAATGCAAAGCTTGCTTTTCTCAGTAGACTAGTGAGCTTTCTCTACTAGAAAAGAAGTGCATGCTACCTACTCCAACACTGAATTGTCTGTTGTCACTATGCTTTACAGTCTGAATGAAATGAAATGAAATGAAATTCTTGCTTTTATATGGTGTGAATTTAGTCACCACATTAATGACCTCCAAATAATGAACAGAATTGTGATTCCCTTCTTGGCAGCATTTTTCAGTGAGTTCAAGTGTCAAGAAACAAATGTTGACATTTCTTCATATGAAGTCTTACAAACAGCTATCTTAGATGCCATGAGACCTGACAACACTTTGATTATTCTGGCCAATACACATCAGCTCTTGTTTGAATGACTGAGCATGCTTTGCTAAATTTCTCTGTTCTATGGCAACACTGCCCTCAACAATTATGAATCATGTTCAGCATAAATGAATCAAAGTTTTTATATTTACTTCAGGTTTGACCTTTTTTGCTAATAATTAAACCAAGCTCTTCCAGCAGGTGAGAGTTACTTTCAAGGTCTGCTTTGAGGGCTCCTCTTTGAAGGCACTACCATTACAGTCATCTATGTGTGGGTGGATGAATATCCCCTTGAGCCCATTCTCATGCTGTCACTTCTGCCATGCATTCCATGAATAGCCTTGAAGGTGCTAAGGTGCTAAGAGGCCAAAATAAAGTATATGAGCCCGGTTAATATTTGTTTTCTACAGCAAATCAAAAGTAATGATGTGATTGTCTGATGGAAATGTGGAGCTGTGCACCAGTTGTTCAGTAGATATTAGTAGATCTTGCTTTTTGTGTCAAACCAGCCCATCTCACTGCCACTCAATGCTTTTTAAAACAAGGCATCTGATAACCTGAAACCACCAGAGTTTCAACATAAATAGTGAAAGATCTATTATATGATCTCTGATATTAAAATTCTGGAAACTGAAGAATCAAGATACTTAACTGAAAAAAATAGTATTTTTGTCACATGATACTATGTTTATCATTTTTGTTGTTATTTTTGTTGGAATAACTAACAAAACTATTTTAAAAATTCAGCTCTTCTCAACCACACATTTTCTTAAGGTTACTGCCCGCACAGTGATCCTTTCTCTACTGCCTCTGCAGCATGATGTACAGTATATATTGGCTTGCTGACTGGCTTCTGCTTGACAGATGAGTGCTTTCTTTCTATTGACATCTGGCAAAAAATCAAAATAGAGTCTTACCTTTTTCCACAACAGTTGCCAGTCTGTGCCTAGGTATGCTTTGCTATGCTTAATAATACAGACAGAACAGTATATTACTTCTTGGCTATTGCATATGATGTTTTCCCCTCCTTATCAGGTAGAATAGTAAGCTTCTTTTTTTCTGAGAGAACTTTGATAGTGCTGCTTCAACATTAATAAAATTCAGTGTAGGTTGTCTGAAAATAATCCCACAATTGTCCTCTTGTACTCTTTTAGAGATCCTAAATATTTCTGGAGGTGGATGGAATGGAGGATAGAGTATGCCATGATTGACATGCCACTTCAAGCAGAGATATTTGTGGGATCAGTGCCAATAACTTTACTAAACTCAGGATCTGTTGTTGGTTCAAGCTGTTTAATGTTCAGTTCAGGAACTTCAGCCATCTTGATTAGTGGCTCTGCAAAAAGATGGACATCATCCAACGAGGATAGTGGGTTCTAATTCCCCACTATCAGATTGAACAAAGTAAAGCATGCGCCTTCTGAAGATGATGATGATGATGACAAAGCCAATATATTTTCTTTCCCCTACAAGCCAGAGTTAGGTGTCATTGTAGATTCTGGTGGTTGGTATGCAGTTACAAGCACATTCCCCAACTGAGAAGCCCGAGCCACTAACAACTGCTTTGTCTCAGCTGATAGTGAAGAAGAACCAATATTGCATTGCAAACCCTTAACAGCTGCAAGGATGGGACCATAGTTTGCTGAACTTTGAATATCATATCCGTATTATCACTGTGGGAGCTGTAAAGACTGAGAGTTGACAGGTCTCCTCCACACGAAGATTCTGCTGTGGGATATGTAATCACATTTCTAATTTATAATGAGTGATGCAGAGTTCAGCAAGCATGGTCTCCGAGTACAATCATCATAGGGATGGTAGTGACAAGCCTATTCATAATAATCTCTAGACCACCTAGATGGAGATTGTCAATTTCAAGATCTAGATGGGAGCCACTGCATAATGTGAAAATAGGGACTCTCTCCAGTAATCAACATTGTGATATGAACCCCAATGGTAATACAATACTTCTGAAACTCGGGTTGTGTGATGTGTATTAGGACCTCCCAAATTAGATGCATCAAGAACAGGACAGGACCAAGACAGTGAATATCTGGACTGCAAATGTGTAGATCACAAGCAACATCAATCTCCCTGGTATGTAAGAGAAGGAGATCCATTCCTCAGACTATGAAGACCATGGAGTATTGCTTGCTCTGGAGACAATGATACTAGTAATGGACAGCTTCACTTTATTACCGATCATGTTTTGATGTCAGAGTATCTGACTCCCAAAAATCCCTCCACAGATTATCATCAGGAAAAGTTCTAAATAAGTCTTGTTGAATCTTTTTAGTATCAGTACAAGGGATCTAAACAGGGATACCCCAAGAACTGCAACTGTAGTAACCAACATCTGCAATAGCTGGGTTAACTACCAGCAGAATCAAACAATGCCATCTAGAAGAGGTAAAAGGGGCCACATGCAACTGCACAGATGTAGTATAATGCTTTACTAATACAATGTAGAATTGTGCCTACACTACACAGCATAATACAACAGTTAAATCAGTGAAAGAAAAATCTAGATGAAAGCAAGAAAGAACTTGATGAAACTCATTTAGTATGTCTGGAGACACCAGGGATAAACCTGAAAGTAGATGATGGAGTACCTGAGAATATTTATAGAAATAAAGGGAAGCTGTTTTTAATTATCTTGTTTCTACCTAGCAATCCAGGCTTGACTCATTAGCTATACAATTATTTATGGCTGTTAATGATCTATCCCTTCCCCACATCTTGCAGAATCTGCACAGCACTCTAGGAAACTGAAGGTGTTTGTCCTCATGCTGGGCTTTTGCAAAAAGTATACACACTACCCTGTTGCTGCTCCTACCCACAAAAGCCCAGAACTGAATACAGATTTTCTTCCAGACTGGAGGATAGGAAGGCTAGTCTTTCCCACACAATGGGCTCTTGCAGAAAAGAATGCGAGAGAAATGTTGCTCCATTCTCTCTTATCTATGGCAGAAAGGAGAGTGTTTCTCTTTCACCTATATGTCATGCCTACTCTCACCAAGTAAGAACTAAATGCAATTCTAGCTCACCTCCAACAAATAGTTTTTGCTATTACTTATAGCTATTCTGGTTTATATCCTGAGAATCACTTTGTAGTATCTAGCAAACGCTTTCCTATCCACAGTTCTCAGTACAGCCTTCTATCCCCCCTTCCCCAAAAGCATGACATGAAGGCCAGGGCACCATCAAGAACAGCATGTAACACAGTACAAGCTGTTACAACCTCTCTGCTATGTATACTCAGCTATGCCTTCCACTCATACACAGAGCACTTGATATCCCAGCCATAATATTAATGTTTTAAGATGTAAATACAGGAGCTTAGTTTTAAATTCAGTATTTCAGTTGAATAAAAGTTGAATTCTACTGACGCAATCACAGCAGTATGACTTACATGAGTATAAATGATAAAGAATAAAAATAGAGTTAACAATAACAAAAACCCATTTCACGACATATAAAAGGAGACTAAAGATTTCTAGAGAAATCTATGGGGTGCCTTAAGGTTCTGTTCTTGAACTGTTCCAATTTGGTTGATGAATTATACAAATGACTACTTTTCCAGATCTATGTAAAATGTTACATGTGCATACAGAAAATTAGACACCAGAGAATATGTTTCTACAATTCTAAATACAATGAGGTATGTGCACATTTTTCTTTCTTGCTGTGGGGAAAGTATTCATCATACAATCCACATCCTGCAGTATGATGCTATACAGTCTACATACAGATTTTTCTGATGGTCTAGATTACCTCAGAACTAAAAGAGAGACTACAAATGTAAAAATTAGAATTGGATTTTTAACACACTAGCTGATTACTTTAAAACGCTTAAAAAACAACTACATAGATTTTTGCAGGAAACTTGATTCAGGTATATTACAGATTTTCTATGAATTTTCTATTAACTTTTTCAAAAACAACAACAACAGGGAAGAGTACCATAAACAACAGGCAACAACATGAACGTGTAGGAGCAATGTTTTTGACTACATGACTATATTACTCCAATAGTCAACTGCATAACAGCTCTTGCCATTTCATTGCTTCTTCTCTATAGCAAAGATAGAACTAAGCATCCAGGTTAGAAGCAGCTGACCACAGGTACAACTTCCAATTTCTATATTTCTTCAGTAAGGACACATATTAAAGTATCAATTACACTACTGCCCCATGTAAGAGAATAAACATAAAAACATGTTTATCTTATGTGGCTTAGAATTTCTACTGTAGTTCCTCTGACCTCAGCATGACTGACTCTCAGAAGTTTGTCCATACAGATCTCTGACTCAATGTTGCCAATGTTCAGAAATCTATTACATTCTTCATTTTCTTCATGCTGTGCTTATAGTGTTATATGTGTTATATGTTGTAGAATCTCAATTTGCATTTTTACATCAAACACCACAACCAAGTCCAAAACGTGCTTTATTTAAACCATGTAGATGAGAATAAGGACTGGGAATCAATATATGAACATCTTGTCTTAAGCAATGTATTCAACTTTATGAAAAAAATTATTTTGCAATTTAATACTTTCATTTTTTAAAACTGGTACATGAGTAAATGAAATCCTTGAAGAAACCTAGAAATCTCCCCCACTCCCTGTTTTTTTCCTCCATAAGCACTCATATCTTTAATTAAGAGTATTTTTTTAAAAAAAAGATCTTAGTGATGTGAGACTATATGATATTTAAAAGGACAGCTCTTCTTTTTTTTAAAAAAAAATGACATCAAAAGCCAATTGTGACTCAAAAGCAAGAAATCAAGCTTTCATTATGGTTGCATCCACAGTTGAGATCTTTAGTGCTGAGAAGGTTTCCATTTTACTGGACTAGTTGGCAACACGATTATAACATGTAAATGTGGATCTGGATCTACTGGTAGTTCTTTGGCTGATGAAGATTTCTAACTGCAGATTTAATATGTGTGCCTTTTTTTTTTTAAAGACACTTTTCCCCACTTGCTTTTAGTTATACTTTTGAAAAGAATGAAACTGGGAACAGAGATTCTTCCGCGAACAATTCTGAATTCACCAGACAATGATACTCAAAAGACAAATTCTGGGGACCAGAATTTTTAAAATCGAAACCGATTCCCTTTTTTATTAGACTCCTGCTGGTGCATCTTGGAATTCTACTAAAAACAAACTTGACTTTGCAAGCCTAAAATCTGCTCATCCCTGCTATATGGAAATTGTAATGGTGCTATCATATTCACTGATACCATTCCCCACGAGTAATAGCCTCTATACACCAAGTAGTTCATTCAGGAAAGGTTTGCAGCAAGGCTTCAGTAATCCCAGATTGATGGAATGCCCCTCCCCCAACAGAGCAATCTGGTTCCTTCATTGTTGATCTTTCAAGGCCCTTTTATTATCTCAAGCCTTGCTTTATGTTACTTTAGAGTTGTATTTTAGAGTTGCATCTTAATGGATATGTTAAATCTTGTAGTCTGCTGTTTTTTCTTTCTTATTCCTGTTGGTGTACATTGTATTCCTGTTCCAGTTATTAGATTTTATTGCATTTTATTGGTTTTGCTTTATTTTTATACCATTACATGTTGTCCTATAGCCAAACCTACCAGGGTAACTCATAAAACAAGCAGATAGACAAAAAATTGTTCCACCATATTCTTATGAATTCATCTTTCAAGAAATGTGCAGGAACCAAGTGGGTGATGTCTTTATAGGGCACCCAAACCTAAGCAAAACAGTGATGCCACAGGAAGTTCTTTTCAACAGCACATTGATTAAAACATGGCAATGGGCACTCACTTCTTAATATTCTTGAGCGACTATCAGTAAAAAGCAATCATTTCAGGAAAAACTAGCAGACAAAAGTCCTCATCAAGTGAGCACTAGTAAACATATTCTACTTTTTAAAATGTTCAAGTTTTATTATTAAAGCAGATTCTTATGGTACTTTAAATGCTAAATATTCAGGAATATTAGATTTCATAAGGTGGATGTCCATTTTTTCAAACGTAGTCAATGAAGTGGTCCACAAAAATTTGTCCAAATATATTTGTTCAAGATGCACTAAAATTTTATTGCCTTGCTGGAACATATTACATGACTAATCCATTGAAATATACTCCTAGCAATATACACCAGATCTTCAATCTGCTGCAATGCACTTGCACTCTATAGTACAAGTGCATTACAGCAGATTGAAAATCTGAGTGTCCCGAAAAAGTTTTTTTTTTTAAATCAAGCAATTTAAAGTTCCCAACCTGCACAAGATTAACAAGTCTATAAGGAAGAAGAGGAAGAAGAGTTTGTCCAATTTCCCTTTTAGCAGTCTCACAGAATTATCCACATGCGACAGTGTAATCACTGTGATATCCTGAAGTTTTGCTCACATTCAGTTCCCTAACAGTCTGCAAAATATGTCGTTTAAACTACACCACTTAGAGATAAAACAGACAAAAGTATCTTGTAAGTTTTTTTCAGCATAAATCAACTCTACACATACACTTGTGACATATAGTCTTTTAAGTGCATTGTAAGCTGGTTAAGTGGCTCACCCAGTAATATCAGCTTTAGCAGAATGACTTTTCTAATGCTCAGAGCTTTAACATTCAGTTGCGGATTCTGATTCTGAATAAGATGAAATTCAGGGACACTAGAATATTCACAAAAGAAGACTTTAATCGTTCAAACTTCAACTGAAATTTGTATATATGTATATGTATTCATTAGCATATCTTTGGGTTAGACACAGATATTTTAAGGGCTCATGTAATGTATAATGCACTGGAATGGCACACCAACAATTTGGGATATCTGGCATACTTGTCCCAAAGGCTGCCAAATCTTGGTTTTAAATTATTCATAGGAAAAAAGTCACAAGACACCACGATATGTCAAACCAAGCTAAAGAGATTATTATTTATAATGCATTTCTGCACATAGCAAAGAATGTTTCATTGTTCTTTACCATATGCCAAAAATGGAAAAGGTATTCTTAAGTTAGGCCAGAAGCAGAGAACCCTTGGTTCTCCAAATAATTTGATTCCAACTTCCATCAGCCTCACCCAACATGGCCAATGATGACAGAGTAGTCTGAAACCCTGAAGTGACTGAGTTTACTTTCTTCTGAGTTAAACCTATGGTATTAATGGCTAATGAGAAATGAAAAAAATGAATATAATACAGTTTATATTTTATCACAATTATATTGTTGCAATTAAGACTTCAAGACTGATTGAATAAACAGGTATAGAGATATGACACATTGTAGCTGAGCTTCTGTGAAAATACTGTGACTTCAAGTTGCCTGTCGACTTATTAATATCCAATGAATTCCATAGGGTTTTCTCAGGCAATGAATATCTCAGGGGTAGTTTTGCTATTTCTTTCCTCTGAAATTTAGCCTACAATACTTGGTAAGGTACCAGATCCCATCTGATCTTGGAAGCTAAGCAGGGTCAGCTCTGATTAGTACGCAGATGGGAGACCAACCATGAATATTGGAAAGGTAGGCAATCCAAAAAAAGAGGAAATCCACAGGCAAGGCTGCTAAGGGGAAAAGGCAGTAGACCAAGAAAGGAAATTGAAGGAAATATGGAGGGTAATACTTAAGGAAAAAGAGACAAGGAAGAGACAAGAGGTATCTGTTCAAAGGGAAAGAATATCTTATATGCTTAAAATGAAAAAGGACTATCTCTATCTCTTCCTCCTCCTCCTTGATTTTACTTCAAAAACCCAACCCTTCAGTACACTACTATTGAGTATTTGAGCCACATCTAGAGATGTGGGGAAACATTTGTCATGTCCCTCATCCAAACTGCTGTAGTGCATGGGTGACGTAAAAAAACAAAAACAAAACAAAACAAAAATGGTTGGAAGCCTCAAAATTACACTGATAAAACTCTCCTGTTGCATAGCTCCAAGAGCTTCAATTTTAATGTTACGTAGCTGGTTCTATGGACACCACCATCTAGAAAAAAATAAATGAGAACAAATCAAGCCTGAATTTACATTAGAAGCAAAAATGACTAAACTCATGCTATTGTTATTTGGACAGAACGTGAAATGACACGACTCACCAGACAAAATTACGACGCTCAGTAAAACAGAAGGCAAGAAATAAAGCCCTCATTACAGATGGACTGAATTAATCAAGGATATCACTGCCCTATCTTGCAAGACCCGTGCAGGACTATTAATGATTGGGGATTATACACAGAGCTGCCATAAGTCAAAGTTGACAGGAAAAAACATCAACAGCTAGTAACTGGTGGTAGAATAAAAACATGGTAGCCTCATATTACTTGTGGGTCAACAGCATGCTTTACTGGTGCAGTCTTTAACTTACAGCCTCAAACAGATGAAGTATCATCAGGTGACCTGGAAACATGCTTTTGACCATAACTTCATGCTGCCTGGTCATGTACCTTACACATTTAAATGTGTGTCCCTATTTTTAATACACAAAATACTTCAATACTATGAATGTGAGCAAGTGAAAGGTGGCTGAAAGGAATGCTCCCTCCATTGTGGTGGAAGATGGAAGCCCAAAGGCATGTTGTCCTGTACCCTTTGCCTGATTACTTAGACTTAAGTTCCACTGAGGTCAATAGAGCTAATCTCCATGTAAACATGCACAGTAGTGCAATCTCTGCTTGCATTTCCATGCAAGTTTTTACTTTGTGCAACAGCTACATAAGAGAAATTGTTTTGATTCAAAAAGAGCAGGTTTTCTCTCTCTCTTTTTAAATTAGGCCTTCATTCAATTTTTAATATAATGTTTTGGCCCAATCTAAAAATCCTAAATAGTACAGAGGAGTACAGAATCACAGTCAATGTAAACATACACAGCTAATTTTTTACAAGGCAGCTTTCTTTGTCTTACTAATTGTTTACTGGCAAAAGATTTTACTGTCTTCAGCTCCGAGCACACCAAAATCTGAGGCTTGGGAATGCTAGCTACTAGCTTTTGGAAATTTGCAAATGACCAAAAAGTTTATATCTATATTAGCATACTGCAAATATACATAAGAAAAGGAATATGGCATGATGTTCTTAATAAAATTCTTTATACCAAGTTAATACAATATCAACCCTCACTGAAAGCTACATGGCTATTTTATCATGACAAGTTTTCTACCCATGAGCATTCCTAGCAAGCTAGTTTCTTCAGAATTATTTAGATCAATAAAAATTTTTTTTGAAACAAGCTATTAAGCATGACTCTACTGGATTAAAATGGGACTTTGCTTCTCTCTTATATAACAGGATTTTGAAATGCCTATGAAGTACATGCATTAGGAGGAAATTACTTTATGCAAACCTAAAACTTTAGGTTTAGGCTATTTCCCAATAGTGTTCTAGTTTTAGAGGAAATCAAGTGGATGTTAATCTTCTTGGCTTTAATAGTATATACCACTGAAGTCTGTTTCAGCTATTAGAAATGCCTCCTCTAGGAGAGAGGTCAGTGTAAGCCTCAGAGTCTGCAAAAAGAAAAGTCTTACAGTCTGCGTATACTGGAAAATGAAATCTCTCTCTCTCAAAAAACAAAGCAAAACCTGAGTATAGATGTTTAATTGATTTAAGTTTATTGGATTTCAGTTTCAAGGATAATCCATAGCGTGAAAAAGAAAGATATGAGTAGTTATTGGACATAATCAGCACTAAATCAAAGGTATAACTATAATTATATTTGTTCATACAACTAACTCTTTCTACCTTTCCTGTAAACTGCACATGAAATGCATTCCAAAATTCACCACTATTGAGACACTGGGAGCTCACTCTCCCTTTTGCAGTAAATTCCATATGCATTGCAAAGCGGGATTAATTTTGGAATTACAGAGGGACAGAAAGGACCTAATTCACTTTCAACAGATTTCCAGAGCTCTACCTCTCAGGTGCAGAAAGTTTATCCTTCAAACCATAGCATGAGAACATTACCTACAGATCCACAAACATGGTGAAGCAAAAGAACCATAGAAGTGAATTCTCAGATTAGCTAAAACCAGTTCCTGTTTTGTATATCCTCGTATCAAGATCAGAGGCCTTGATCAAAAGACCTACATCTTTGTGGTCACTAGGCAACCTTAAGCCAATCACTCTCTCTGTCCTCATCCAACTTTTAGGGGTTGTTGAGGGTAAAGGCAGAGGAACATGAACAAAGAAGATGGAGAAAAATTATTCCACCTTTCTCAATAAATATAGCCAGGGTCATACAATACAGCTGAATGACATAAGACTGAAGAACAACAAAAAATCACTATTGTAAGATGGGGAGCCTACCTTATTGGATGAATTTAAAAGGAAAGTAGACAAAATCATGGAAAATAAAACAATCTCAGAGAGCACATTTCTGAATATCACTTGCTGGGAACTGCAGCAGCAGCAGACTACTTATGGGGTCCAGTTGACCACTAAGAAAAAGAAGCCAGTGAACTTTTTTCAATTTGAATTATTCATCATATATACAAATTACACACAACATTTACACTTCATCTCTTTCTCCCTCCCCCCACAAGCAACAGGGCTTTTTCAATGAGAACAATCTTTTGCTATCTTGGAAGAACAGTCTTGCTAAAGAAGATTCAACATGGTTTCCAAAAAGACAAGTCCTGTCTTAGTTCTTTGCCAATGTCAACAATCATGTGGAAATACAGATCAATAACTGAAGTGTATACTGTGGTAATATCTTTAAGTTAACCAAAAGATACAAAACAAATCATACTAGCTTTACAACATCACAGGCAAAGATCAAATATTTATTAACATCATTAATATAAACACGTTTCCACAGTAGTAGTATTAAAATACATAGTTTTGTTAGTCTGTATCAGCATAAAAAATTATAAAGGTATCTGTAACATATCTGAGATTACCTAAGAGAAAGAAATTTTTAGCATAAACTTCATGGACTCCAGTCCATTTCATCAGATGCATCTGATGAAACTGAATGGGGTTCACAAAAGCTTATTATAGAAGTTTCTTTCAGTTAATCTCACAAGTGCCACAGGATTCTTTTAAAACTTTTCCATGCTGACAATAATCAAACATGATCCTCCACTTCAATCCAACTATCTATAAGCCAGCTTTTATAATTACTGATCTCATCTGTAATGAAACTGCATCAACACAAAACATAATCAGAGCAAGTACTTCAATGCTGGATACTGGGTACACCATAAATACATCTATTGCACTCAACTGCCTGAAGCATTGGCTTGGTACATCACAACAGACTGTACTTCTCTTATAGCGAAAAGTTAAAAGTATTTACTTGCATGGAATGATAACGCTTTGGGGATGCACTGACAGCACATTCCCTTCCATCTGCTGACATCTTTCTGTATGAGGTTATATAAAGGAAGACTTGAAAGTCTGCTCAGTTCTTCCCAGTTCCTTTCGTAAATGTGTTCACATATTTTTAATGCCTGAATTAAGTGGTACTGAATTTTCTACTAAGTTCTCTGTATAAAATAATTCAGCTACTGCTTCATTCAGGCAAAAATTCACTCTTGAATTCATTAATTCTGTGTTTCCACTTACTTTCTATATAAGCTCACTAAAATGAAGGAAAGTATTCTATATTACCTCTATAAAAAGGGCAATGAGAAAGGATGATACAAAATCATGATTTTCTACAGAACCTAATTGAAAATATGTACTTCTATAATATGTACTTCTTTTATAGTGACATCAACTTTCCTAATGCAGAAAGTCTTTAAGTGAACTTCAGTAGTGCTTATTTTCATGCTTGATCAAATGCAAAGCACTCATTTAAGACCTGTCATATGCAAATTCCAAGACAAGAAACATTTCTGCATTCAGTACTTTGGTAAATCAAATTAACTGTCTGCAAATATACCTATAAGATTGTTGTTGTTGCATGCCTTCAAGTTGTGTCCAACTTACAGTAAACCTATCCTGGAGTTTTTCTGGGGCTGAGTGTGTGTGTGATGTGCCCAAGGCCAACTACTGGGTTTCCACGGCTGACCAAGGAATTAGTCCCTAGTCTCCAGGGCCGCAGCCCAAAACTCAAACCGCTACAGCACACTGGCTCCCTAATATAAGATTACTGAACACTAAAAGGCATATTCATTTTGAAGTTCAGGTTTGAAGTTCCTAAATTGGCATCGTATATTGAGAAGTAGCCATTCTGGCTATATTCAACATTGTGCAAACAGACTTCCCATAGAATAGAACTTCCCCTTCTCCTCAATGGCACATCCCTGATGGGCCTCATGTTTTAAGATATGCAGGGTGGTGGGGGGAAGGTGAATCTCCTCCACCAGCAGGGCTTGCTCAGTTGATTAACTGAATCAACAATTCTGAGAATGCTTAATGAAGGTTCTAACCTAGTGAAAACAGGGAAGTGTCCTAACTGAATTAAAACTCATACTACAGATGCACTTTTTTCCCTAAGGGCACACAAGGCATCCAGCTTGCTAATCTGGTATTTGCCTGGATGTAGGATGACTTGGGAAGCATATGTAAGCTACTACAATCAAAGAAAGGAAGGATGTATGTGGTCTCTCTCTCTCTCCTATACAGATATAGATACAGATGATACAGATATAGATATATTTAAAAAATCAGAATCTGAAAGCTCATGCCACACACACAAAAAATGTTAGTATTTAAGTTGCCACAGGATTTATGATTTTTGTTGATCTTTCTTCACTTTTAGTGTGTTTTTAAAGATAGCACTTGTCCTTACTGACCAAAATTCATCTTTCCACATTTTAAGTACCACATATTTGACATTTTATTAAACATTATAATATATATTTACAAGGGGAGCAAGTATGAGCCTTAAAAATCAGACAGGGGAAAACTGGCAAAAAATTACCATATATACTTACGTGTAAGTCAAAAAGTTTATGCCAAAAAATCAACCTCCCAAAATTGGGTTGATTTATACACTAATCAATGCGAGAACCAAAGGGATCTGGGTTTTCTCTTGAGCCCTTCTAACCTCTCCACCCCAGCAGGGGACCCCCAAAGAGCTGCCACCACAGTGGGAAGAAAGGAAGGGATCAAAGCTTCTTCCTGATCCATTCGAACTTCTTCACCCTGGCAGGGAAACCCCAAACAGCAGCCACTGCAGTGAGGACAGTGGAAGAGATGGGGCTTCTTTCAGGTGCTCCTGGGATAGACTAAGGCAAGTGTTGAGAGAAAGAAGCACCAACTGAAAGAAGCACCAATTGTAGGGGACCTCAATTCCCTCCATTCTTTACACCACAGCAGTAGCTCTTTACAGCTTCCCTGCCAAGAATGGAGAGATTAGGAGATGTCAGAAGACCCTAAAAGAAACCCCATCTCTTTCACTCTCCCCACTGAGATGGTTCATTGGTGTTTCCCTGCGAGGGCAAGGAGCTTAGAAGGAAGACCTGGAAAGAAGCCCTGTACCTTTCATTCTCTCCACCATGGTGGTAGCTATTTGGATTTCCCTGCCTGAGTGGGGAGAGTGGAAGAGGCTTGGAGAAGCTGAAAAAAGCCTCAATCCATTCTGCTCATTCAACTAGGAAGGCAGCTCTTTGGCACTTCCCTACTAGGGCAGGGAGTAGATGAAGTCAGGAGAAGTGGGGGGGGGATTTAATCGCCTCTGCTCTCTCTAGCAGCCTTTCACAGTCACGGGCGGCTGGCCACCTGACATGGCACTGGCACCTTTCCCTCTCCACAGAATGGATCCTCGGACCCAAAGCTTTACTCTCAATTTATCCACAGATTATATCAAAATCTATCATTTTGGCCCCAAAACTTTTTTAAAAAAATTGGAAATCTCAAAAAAATTGAAAAATGCAAACTTAGCATCCTTTACATATTGAAAGTCACTTTATTCCTTTATAAACTTACTTCCATTGTGCATAATCTGGTTTGCCATAAAATTATGTTTAACTATAATAATAACATAATAAAATTATGTTAGGTATATTAGAAGTATAGTTCATTCAGAAAATAATTATAAATTGAATTTACTTTGTAACATTTATGTTTGGTTATAAATGGAGTTATGAGATCCTGAACTGTAAGGGACTTCTGGTTTTGCTAGTTTATGAGCAGTCTGCCCCTCCTTCCAAAATCAACATTAGTAAAACAAAGAAAATTATCTCTTCTAGTCCTTCTTAGTTCCAAGCACACATAACCCAGAATCCTGTTGGTTACTCCCAATCAGAATGGACTCATTGAATCTATTACTCAATGGTGAATAAATATGTATTAATACCATTGTTTTATAGATCTCCTTTAGTTGGGAGTAATAATAGGATTGAGGCCATTAAATGCTTTATTTCCAGAAAAAGAACTGCAAAAAGGAACACAAGAGCAAGAACTGCCTGATGAGAAATACTGAATATAGTCTATCTGCTACATATGTTTTTTTTAGAAATAATGTGAGGTAAGTAAACACATGGTCATTAATAATTATTCATCATTCCAAAAATAAACCATAATCTACCTCTTTTCAATTTTTTCAGGGGGAAAAAACCTTTACAAAAAATGGAAAAATACTTTTTTGGGCCTGTATATGTCTAACTGGGTGCATCTGTAGCCTTACTAGGTGATAAAGGATCTTGTACCATCTTTTGAAACTAAGAGAAAAATTGGTATTATAAACTTCTATAGACCTAAGTCTACAATGGAGTAACTTCAGTTGAAAACTGGACTGTTAATTTGTGGATTCGCTGAACTAGTAAGTCAAAACCAAACTAAAATGAAGAACACTATAAAATCCACATGTACGAATTCTGGAAAGCAAAGGTTCAGGAATGACATATCTGGAACAATCACATGTGGAACTGACATGTTCCAACCACTGGTTTTACCAGAAAACTATTAAAAACCAGTTCAAGCAGTTAGGTCAGATAGGACAAACACTATAGGCTTATGTTTACCAGTCTGTTATATAATAATTCAGTTTTCACGTTAATGCAAGTAAAACTATTTAAATAAAGCCTAAAGTTACATATGTACCAGAATATCTGATCTTCTGTTAATCAGCTATGTATAATTTCACCAAATAAGTTTAAGTCCAACAGCAGATAATGGTTAAAACAAAATCCAATATTTTTTCCACCAAACCTAGGAGCATAAATCCTGAATTTGTTAAGGGGCATATATGTTCCTGGTTAACACTATTTCTTGGCCAGTGCCAACTGGCTTTTGGCTGCTCAAAGTTATTTGAAATTAGTGTTCTATAACCTAAATCATTCTTATTTTGATGCTCATAAGAAATGGGCACCAAACTGTTCTTTGAAGACCACAAACAAACTCATCTTCATTTCTTATAATCTTATATATGTCTCTTCATCAGAAAGCCCCACTAACTTCCATCTAACAAGCGTGTACATGATTTCAGCCTAGGGTTCTATCTGTCAAATCTGAAAATTAAGCTTCAAAATGTAATGTTTCTGAGTCTGGAAGATCGAAGCACGTAATACAAAAAGACCTTCACAGCACTGCCCAAAATAAATCTCTTCCTAACCTGAATCCTTTCAGGTAGCAGATGATTGTGTTTAAACGGGTCTTAATGACTAATAGCCACGAGAACATCACTGGTACCAACAGATCAAACTGTTTTTCTCAGAATAGATTTACGTTAATTTAATGGCCAGAATATCTAACGCACCAAAAACAAATGCAAACATCAGTTGCATGAGTTGTTACACTTGCAATTCAGAATCAATAGTATAATGAAAAGGCAAACTATCCATAAACTAAAACAAAAAGGTACAAAAACAAAGGATATAACCTAACCTTCACCTGAAGGATCTGAAGAATCCTTGAAGATAGTACAAGGCAGAGGTGGTGAGAGGCCATTCAAAAAAATAAAGATTTTTTATATGTTGGCTCAGTCATTAATCAAAATGGAGACTGCAGGCAAGATAACAAAAGGAGACTAAGACTTGGAAGGGCAATCATCACAGTGGGGAGAGTGAAAGAGATGGGGTTTTACACATCTTTCCACATCCTTCTACTATTATCATAGTCTTCCGAAAAGATAAATAAACGGTTCTGAAAGCAAATCAAGCCTGAATTTTGACTAGAAGCCAAAATGACTACATGGAACTTACCATAATTTGGACATAACATGAGATGACATGACTTATCGCACAGGACAGTTTGCTTGGTAAAGTTGAAGCCAGAAGGAAAAGCAAAAGAATGCACGGCAGGTTGCTTGACTCAATGAAGGAAGCCATAGTCCTAAATTTGCAAGACCTGAGCTAGGCTCAGCATGACAGGATCACTTTAATTCACTGGATCACTATAAGTTGAAGCAGATATGATGGCACATAACTAACAACAGCTACATAACACATGGCAGTGTGCGCATGTGTTTAAAAGCATGTCTCATGTAAACATAAAACCCTCCCCTCATTATTGTATAATAGTAAAAAAATGCAAAAGATCATGAATCCATTGTTCATACTCCATTGTGGATCTGATAATACTATAACTGGTACTAGGAAAAGATGCTGACAGATATATAACTTTCAACAATCTAGTACAGTATTTTAATGGTGAGTCAATTAAGTATAAATCTATACCGATTTTTTAATTATTTTTGGTAACATACTAACTTTTGTAAGCACCTTTATTCCCAAATAAATTTGTTGCATTTTAATATAATTTAATTATTACATTATAATCAAATTACTTCAGCATGGCATAAACCTATTTTCAGACAGCCAACACCTCAGTTATGCGCTAATATCCACATCTTTCCCCACTTTGTCAATATCTCTATAGTGTGTACATCTTTAAGAACCCGCCTTGTACATATTTCTATAGTGCATACATCTTTAAGAAGCAATTGATGAAATAATCCTAAAACACATCCAAAATGATGTGAAATATAGAACTTTGCAAATAAGCTTATTGCCTACATTATGCAATCCAACTTAAGTTTAAGAACATCGTGCTTATTTATGGTCAGAGTTATTCCACAGGGCCCCTGAAATGTAAGGGCAAAGAGTCTTGGCAAATTCACAGATGCAATTGTAATAAGCAGGTTAGCAGCAGAAGACAAAGGTCCCCCGACTACTGAAAGAAAACATACTGATTCTATCTGATTCTACCCAGAAATCCACAACTAGAAATTCCATCCAGAAATTCAAGACTATAAAAAAGCTGACAATGCAATAATCTGTTACTACACACATGGACTGAAAGTACAATTGCATTAAAAAAAAAAGATTTTCCCTTCTTGTCTGATGACAAAAACTAAAATCCATGTGTCTACTTGGCATAGAGTACAGGAGTTTGCAGTTTTCTCCTTAATTTGGGGTCTATCTGTTAGTTTGTTGGTACAGTAAGCCCTTGGTATCCACTAGTGTTTTGTTCCAGGATCCTTGTGACTACCAAAATTCATGGATGCTCAAGTCTCATTATTTACAATGATGTAGTAAAATGGTGTCCCCTATATAAAATGGCTAAATTAAAGTTTGAATTTTCCTTTTTGGGAATATTTTCAAGCTGTGGTTGGTTGAATCCATGGACCCAGAACCCGCAGATATGGAACACTGACTGTACAAAATTAGTTTTAATTTTTAAAAGTTCAAAAATATGCCAAACAGTATAAGTTGAGTCAAGTTATGAATAACTAGAGCAAGAAAATAAGTTTGAATTTAATGAAAATAAGTTTTATATACATTTTTATCTTTTCTCAAATTTACATTTCTGTTTTGGGTAAAAAAAGAATCTTTTCACTACACCATAATTTCTATAAATGTTCATTCTTGTTGTGTAGTATGATTTGACAGAAGAGTCACCACAGTGTAGTGGTTTGAGTGCTGGATTATAACTCTGGAGACCAGGGTTCAATTCCCTACTAGGCCATGGAACCCTACAGGGTGACCTTGGGCATGGCAACATACTCTCCACTAGAAAATTTTGTGATAGGTTTGCCTTAGGGTTGCCATAAGTTGGGAATAACATGAAGGCACAAAACAACAAAATTATAGTGGCTTCCTTAGTATCTCAGGCAAAAATCATGAAGGATCCATGCCTCAGTTCCATGTTTTTGTGCCACTGCAACCCCAAATCCGGGCTATTTTTCTTTACTCTGATGCCAGTTTTAGTTTGACGGTTAAGTCAGATCCTGCATACAGGTCACGCAAATTTATAACAATCCTTTTTGACTGCCTAAATCCAACAATTTTGTCAACCAAATCCAATAATTACCTTCCTACCATCATATGAATAACCATGGCCAAAATCCTGTTAGTGATACTTGTTCATATAACTCCAGATTACACACAGATATCTTCTTTTGGGTGGTTAAATGGAAATGGACAGAGAATGCTGGAAGTAGCAAAGCCATAGGGACTGCCTTCTATTCCAGCTGCAGTTCCACAGGAAAGGAGAAAGATGGCAGCACTTGCTCACCTCCCCACCACCACCAATCCCACCATTGTGGCCCTTTAGCAGTCATAGCAGCACCCTCACCTAGGACTTGGCAGCTTTTGAGGGTGGCAGAAAAGGTGCAGAATTGCCGGATGAATCTCTACAGAAGCCATTTCCGGGAGCTGCATGTCCTTATCTTTTCAAATATGTTCACAGGTCCCCAAATGTTGGAAACTTTAGAAATTTAGAAAATTTAGAACATTTTGGAAGACTAAAGCATTATAAATGACAGAAATAAAAATAAGTGGGTATATAGCAGAAACTGTTCTAAAGACGTCTTTTAAAGTGAGAGGACTTCTTAGGATTTACCTCCACAGAATAGAAGGTGCCTGATATATTAAAACCTTTGTCTGAAAGTCTTTTGAAGTGTAAGAGTAATGTTAATTAGCATTCTTTAAGCCTATGTGACAATGTAGCTTCTCCCCATGTCTTCTTTATAATTCACAGAAATCACAGTTTGTCTATTTTCAAAAGAAAAAAAAAGGAGGCAGATCAGCATTTGACGCAAGTAGCACAACAGTGAGATGTGGTATAATAGCTCACAAATTCCACACAGTCAAAAATTTTTATACTGCTGAAGACTATTAAGAGTCTAATTTCAGGTAGAAAAGTTATAGGAAAGCACTAGATTCCCATGGAGCCATGCTCCTAAGAATGCAGATGAAATCTTAAAACAATAAAAAATTAACTTGAACAAATTATACATAATATCGTATCACTTAAGTTTATATAGCTTGTTTTTTAGTCAGGACAGCTTGGAATATCCACAGAATTTTGGAATTCCCCCAAAATTAAAATGATCAAGCAAAGCATGATCCTATTTAAGGGCATTATACTAAGTACGTTTACAACACAGAACAACCTCTTCACCCACTCACAATATTATTTTCTGGAAATAGGTACAGGACACATTCATGAATACGGCAGTGTCATTATGTGAGTCCACTTTCAAGCACTGGACCACCCCTCTTCCCAACATCTGCCCCTTGAATCTGAGGGAAAATAAGAAGATTCAAGTTTCGTTATTCCTGTTTCATGAAAGAAACTGGTTTGTAAAATCATAGCTACATAACAAACCAAGATATCAAGAAAAGACTGATATAATCAGCTCTTATGAGATTTATCATGATGTCTTAAGTGACCTTGATTTAAGTGAGTCCACCCTGGTCAATGGTCACATAACATTCTGTAATAGAATATCAAATATATGTATCATAATGATAAAGCTTTTGGCCTAGAGCCAGTTTTTAATACTAACTTGATTAGACCAATTGCACTGATGGAATTTATATAAGTCTCAATTTAAGAAAATTCCATTGATTCCATGCATCTTCCCTAAACTGAGATTAACAGGTAGATTTAAGCCTTTGTTTTCAACGCATGATATTTATATTACATCAATATTACATCAATGACCAATATTACAAGGTATTTAGCTCATTGCTTGAGGAATACCAATGAATTATAACCACATCACTAGTGAGAACTCGCTCATATAGAGGATTTTCTAAACTTCAGCCAAACTGAAAATATTACGAAACAATAACCTGCATAGCAAAAAGACAAAGACAAAAACTCTTTTGTACTTCTTTTTCCACCTGAATATTTTTTGTACTCAAGAAAAATGTGACGATACTCTTCACTTATAGCCAATATCCTATTATGCAGGCTTCATTTATGGTTGACAGTAAACAAGGCCTTAACCTCTAATTTCTTGGTATAAAGTTACCACTAAATGAAGAATGCACTTCTCCTCTTATATGCTATCTCCTAGTAAAATATATTTGTCTTTTAAGAATGCATTTTACTAGGAGTTAGCATGTAAAAATGGCACGTAACCCAAAGCCTGCCTGTGGACAATGCTATTAACTGTCTATAACGAGGCATTGGTACAGGGCTCCAGATATATATTTCTAATTTCTAGGTGCCAGCATCAAATTTCTAGGCACTAGGGACTTCCAAACCTCTCCCCTGAAACAAGCTGATGCAGACAGACAACATAATGATAAAGAAATCTAACTTGTTCAATATAAAGTATGTACAACTGTCAATGTTACCACTGAACACAACATACTTAGGAGCTGCAATTGTTTTCAGATATCCTCTCTGATATCATCTCAGGATGAAGGAACATTGTCAACTCAGAGCTCCTTCATGTGTCAAGAAAAAATTATATGGGTAGAGGTTTGAGTGTTGGACTACCACCCTGGAGACCAGAATTTGACTCCCCATTTGGCTATGGAAACTCATTGGGTGACACTGGACACATCATATACTCTCATTCCTAGAAAACTCAGCGATAGGTTCATCTTGGGGTTGCCATAAGTCAGAAGTGGCTTGAAGGCACAGAACAACAACAACAACATGCTGTAAGATGTTCAAGTGAAGTTTCCTATTGTGCACATCCATCCTGGTCTGAATACAAACATTTCCTTTCTAAATTTTTTTTTTATTAAGGTTTAAAATGAAAATAAACCCCCTTCCCCACTTTCAAGCTTTTTTTTTTCCAGTTGAGTCTGCTTGTTTACATTCCATTCATGCATGATTTCTGTTTAAAAGATAATCTTACATTGTTACATCTTACATTGTTACGCTGCTGCTTTGTTACATTGCCTTATTACAGTATTTCCTTGCATTACATACAATCTTGCTTTATTCTTTTCTTTTCTTATACTATATCTTTATCCAATTCAAGACTTCTCTCCATTCCCTTTCACCAAAGTTCTGGATAGGCTTACTTTTCAGTGAAAATGTTAGCTTTTCTATTTCTATCATATCCAGAACTTTTAATTTCCATTCTTTTATATCAACATAGTTCCTTTCTTTCCAATATTGTGCATATGTCAATCTTGCAGCAGTTATTAAATATAACAATGTCTTCTGGTGACATCTTATCTCTCTTTGTTGCCCCAGCATATTTAACAAATAAAACTCTGGCTTCATTTCAAAATTTAAATTGTAAATTCTTTGAATTTCATCATGTATTTCCTTCCAAAATTTTCTTGCTATCTTACAAGTCCACCACATATGAAAAAACAACCCCACCTTTTCATCACAATTCCAACATCTTTCATTTCCATTTTTAGTTATTTTCTGCAGCCTTTCAGGAGTCATATACAATTTATGCAGCATTTTATAAAATTTTTCTCTTAAATTTAAACTTGGTGTAAATTTTATATCTGTTTTCCATGCCTTCACCCATGTATCCAACTCAATTGGATGTCCAATATTTTGTGCCCATCTAACCATATTATCTTTAACAGTTCTGATTCCATTTCTCTTTGCAACAATAGCTTATAGAATTTGGTCCTCCTTCATCAATAGATCTAATTCATTTTCTTTTCTTTCAAATCCATATAATTTTTGATTCATTTTAAATCTCTCTTTGTCTCCATGGGAACCAATTGAATTCACGTCCCAAAGCTTTTAATTCTTCTTCTGTACGCATTCTTGGCTTATCCCCTTCCCATTTCAACAAGTCTTGATAGGTTAATAGATTTCATTGTTTTGTTAGGGCAATTTTATGTGCTTGAGGTGAGGTCCGAATCAGAAGTCTTCTATAAAATTTATGCTTTATTTGTAATCACACTTTCAATAATGTCTTTTGAATACAATGATTATTAAACTCTTTATTCACTGTTATTTTGTCATAGCATAAGTATCTGTGCCACCCAAACCTATTATTTATTCCTTCCAGTTCTTTACATATTGTATTTTCTACATGTATCCAGTCTTTGATTAAATCTAAACAGCATGCTTGATAATAGGTTTTTAGCGATGGCACATCAAATCCTCCTCTCTCTTTTGCATCTTGTAATATTTTAAACCTAATTTTTGGTTTTTTCCCTTGCCAAATAAACTTTCGTAATTCTTTTTCCTATTCTTTAAAAATCTTTTCTCTTCCTATTATTGGTAAATTCTGAAAGAGAAACATAAGCTTTGGTAATGAAGACATTTTAAAAGCATTTATCCTTCCCAGGAGAGACAAATTAAAATGCACCCATCTTTCCATTTCACATTTAATCTCCTTCCATATCTTCAAGTAATTGTTATCAAATAATTCTTGATTTTTATTTGTAATTATGATACCTAAATATTTTACTTTCTTAGTGATTTGATATCCTGATCTTCTCTCCAAGTCCGCTTGTTCTTTTTTGTCATATTCTGAATACAAACATTCCCAAAGAATCTCAACTACTAATACAGATGCTTAGTGGTGCAAACGCCAATTAACTTTTGTATGGAGTTACATATGCACAGAAATCCTACCAATACAGAATGAGTGCACTAGCAATCTTGGTTAATGATTCAGGAAAGTAGAAGATTAAAAGTACAGTCAGCCCTCCACATTTGTGGGTTTCACTTTTGCGAATTTGATTCACAGATTATTTGCTGTCACCTCTGCTGCCTCCCTGTGCCTTTTTTTAATAGGGACTGCAACCCTCGTGAGACTGAGAAACTGCAAACAAGGCTTGTAAGTCCCTATTAAAAATGGTGTGGGGCAGCAGTGGAGGTAGCAGTAAACCCCACCTGCCATTCATTTCTGCCTTGTGAAGGAACCTTGATGCCTCAAAGGAATCCATGGTGGGTTGAATATGGTGATCATACTTTTTGTGTGTGTTAAATATGGTTTGGGAGGGCCTAGAGTTAGTCATGGTTCTTCCACTTTCACAAGGTTCCTGTGGCCCCACCCCAAGCAAATGAGGAGGGAAGACTGTAGTTATATTAGGCATGCCCCTATGTTTACACACACATTGTAAGATTATGTTTGTAGTGGTTTCCTCAAATTTCATTACCAGATTTATATGTCTTATCTAAAACTTTCCCTCATGACAGCTCACTTGTAGGTCAGAAAAAGGAGGAAGCTTTTCAAGCTTTGATGGATTTGATGAAGTTCATCAATCTGTTTTACATAGCTTTTGCATAATTATTTCATTACAGTAATTTGGCCAGAAAAAGAGTCCTACCATTTGATGACAGCTGCAGCTATACAGGATGAGCAACAGAGTTTTTCCCTGCTATCCAAGCAGAAGGTGAAAAATGCCACAGTTTTAAAACTCCATTAACTTATTTGACTTCAACTCAAATTCAAATGAAGGGAATGAAAGAAGACAAGTCTGAAATACACAGTGATTTACACTCCCCCAACTCTGTTCATAACAGAACCCAGATAAGTTTCCCTTACTCCACAAACACAAAACTCATCAACTTGCTCCATGAACTGGCAATCGATTGTCATTTCTTAGTTGAAACTCTATAATTATTTCCAGATCCTCTGCAGAAGAAATGAAGAAGAGCTAACCTGAGCAAGGAACTGCTATAAAGTTAAGTCTGAGAAACAGTATATCATCACCTGTGCAATTGTGCAGATTTTTGCAGCATCCAGTCTCATCCCAGCAATGAAGACAGAAAGGACACCTGATGTCATCACATCGTTTCACCTGCTTCAATTTTGGAGCATATTAAGAATTGTTTAGCACAGCTCCTCTGCCCAATATTGCATGCCTAAATAGTCAGGCCTGCACTCACACCAAATAAATAGATAAGGGCAATTTACTGTCCATGATTCTTCCAATCTGACAATCTGTTATTTAAACTGATGTCTCAGACCACATGGAAAATTTGATATGCCTATTTTCACTCCACTTTAATGTCTATCGACACTCAAATAGCTTGCAAAATTAAGAAAGGACTACTAAATAAATAATTGTTTTTATGATTATTGTTTTAAAGATAACAAGAGATAAATAAAACCAAATACAAAACAAAATGAATGGCAAAATATCAAGAGCCAAAGACTTGCTGAAACAAAATAGTTTCCAGTAAACATCTAGATATTAGAGAAGTCCAAAACTTCCAATGGGAAGGAATTCTACTGAATCACTGAAGGACCTCTCATGGTTATCCATACCAATTGCAGTGTTCTTATTTAAGGTGGCAGTACCCCAAGCAGAGCTTAAGAAACCAGTTGTTCGTGCCAGACAGTTACTAGTGGCCCCAGCCTGAAATCAGTAAAGTGTTGTCCAACACTAATGGGGGCAAAAAGACTAAAGTAAAAATAAATACCTAAATTCAGTATCAAAATGGTCTGTCTGAATTCTAGAGAATGATTTGGCTGCCATATCCTGAACTAACTCAAGTATTTGGACTATCTTTAAAGGAAATCCCATAGAGAGAGCACTGCAATAATTTAATCAATGAGGAGTCAGGGCTCAGAAAAGCAAGGCCGAGTCTGAACCTTTCATGCAATACGTCAGGTAACACCATGCAAAACTCTTAACGAGTATTTCTTGCCACTGACCTGGACATCTAGTCCAAGCATCAAGTCAAGTAGAACTACTGCCTCCTCAAAAACAGACTGTACAATGTTCCTAGGTTTTAACCCAACAACAGCTCAGCCTATTTTGAATTAATCTTCACACCATCTACCTCCAGCCACAGAACAATGATGTATACGTGCAAATGATGATAAACCAAGAGTGACACAACAATTACTTCATTCTTTTTATTAAAAGATTGTGTTGTCTGTGTAGAAGCTAAAAATTCAAATCCTTATCAGGATTCCCTGGAAAAATCCCGAACTGCTAAGTTTATTCAATATATTAACTAGATTGGTAGTTACCAGTTCAACATGGTTTAAACATGCACCTTTCTTTTCTAATTAGGGACTCCCTAGAATCAAGAATCACAGCAACAGAATCTTCAGGGGTAGATATTATCTATTACCAGATGGCGTGATTATCCGAAAGTCATCCTTAGAGAGGATTTTCCTACAATGTTCTCAATAAAATACTGTAATCTAAATGCACTTTATCACACCAAGCACAGAAACTTTATCCACCCAGAAAATGTCTGTCCAAATATACAAAAACTGTACTGCCAAACAGGGTTTGATTTGCCACTCAGCCATGGAAACCCATTAGGTGACCTTGGGCATGTCACACTCTCTTAGCCCCGGAAACCCCACAATAAGTTCACGTTAGGGTTGCCCTTAGTTGAAAATGACTTGGGGGCACACAACAACAACAACAATTCCCCGCCATTCCTGCTTCTAAATCCTCCACAGAGAGGACTCATTGCCAGTGGTGGTGGTGGGGGTGTCCTTATTTCAGGTAAGCTTCACCATGCATTGGGAAAGAGAAAGGAAGACTCTTTATTTTGTTGGTGAATACAACTTCACAATATTGTTGTGATTAGTGGCCAGTCAAACAGAATGTGTACTCCTTTACAAGATTAGAACCACAGCATGTAACAGGGGGAAAAAGACTGAAGTTGGGTTTGAGTAAGTCTTTGTGTTACTATCATCTCTACAACATATGATTACCTAAATATAGAGACCAGGAAAACATGCTGAACAGAAAAAAGCACCCCTAGACAGAAAGAGAGAGATTATCTCAATCACTAAATCTTAATGAACAGCCAAGTCACAAGTAAATGTCTGGTATAGTACCTCCAGCTATTCACCATTTGTATTTATCTAGTCTGTCTGCAAAATGATAATAGAATGCTAATAAAAGAGATAACAGAAATTGCCAGTAAGAAAATCCAAAGTATGTTAAAGAGTTCCCTTTTTGCAGGATGTACATATTTTGAGAGCCAGCATGAGATGTTGATTTGAGCACTGGACTACAATTCTGGAGACAAGGTTCGATTCCCTGCTCAACTACAGAAACCCGGGTGTGTCACACTTTCAGACCCAGAAAATCCTGTGATAGATTCATTTTAGGGTGGCAGAATCCAGAAAAAACTTGAAGGCATACATCATCATCATCATCATCATATTGGTTACATTAAATTTTAGATCTGAAGCCATCCTGGAAAATGTGAATTTCAATATGGTATCCGCAAAAAAAGAAAAAGAAAAAAGAAAAAAGGTAGCCTATTTAGAGTATGACATGACAATGTGAATGATGTTATGTATAGCTTTTGCACTGGCTACAGAATCTGTTTCTGAATATTAAAATAAGTTTAATACTGAAATCAGTCTCGCCGGTGATAAAACACAGATGGTGTGCATTGACAAGCCAAAATGGGGTCACTGAGAAACAAGAGGAAGATATGGATGCATTTGGAAGAAACCTACCATTTGCTCAAGTAATTTTTAAAAATATGTGGCCCAAATAGCCCAAGGTAAACTGAGCATGTTCAAGAGCCACAAAATGCTGAAAACCTCAGACAAAGGACAAAAAGGCTATTTGGAACTCTGACTTGTTTCAGATTTCACTTTTCTAAAAATATATTAGTGTCTGGTTTTAATACATTTTCTCTCTTTTTCATAATTGTCTGAAACTGAAAAATATAATAAGTAAATCACAGATAAAAATATTTGAATACAATCAGGAGACTGAAAAATAACATCTATGAATCAGTTATTACATAACTGAGTTGCTAGATCCTGCAAGAAGATACCACTACCACTGGTCTTTCATGTTTTTTTGGGTCCAACTACCCAGACACCATGACCAATAACCAAAGTTTATGGGAAAGACACAGATATCCCAGCCCTGGTTTATATCCAAACGACATAATGACTTTGTGGGAATAGGGAAAAATCTCATCCAACCCCCCCCAAAAAAAAACTCTCAAAAATGCTCTGTAAAGATGTACCTTAACTGGAACTAGGTGAAGATAATAAGTTAAGGGGGGGGAGAATATATCAACCTTATGGAAGACTGTCAAGGGCTCATGCTTGAGCTTCTATTATCTGTTTTTGGGCTCTGTGATTTGGAAAGAGAGAAATAGATTCTAGTCCAGCAATCTGTTTTCTATCTAATGACATGCAAAAGGTAAACTTTTCTTTAGTACATTTATTGCTTCCAAATGTAGTACTCAAATCTCACATCTCCTACATTCCATGAAACTGCAAGACAGCTCACAATATTACTTCCTGTGAGCTTACTTTGTATAACAGTACAGATGTAATGTCTTTAACTGTATGCACACTGACTGTGAAATTGATGAATTCTTGAGGAACTGAAGCTCATCTCTTATAAGGAAGGTGTGTGTGTGTGCACGCACGCATGAACACACATGTTCCTTCAAGTTGCTTGTTGACTTATGTCAACCCCATTAATATTATAGGGTTCTCTTAAGAAAATAATACCCAGTGGTTTTTCCACCTCTTTCCTATGAAACACAGTTAGCATTCCATGTTCACTAGGGTTAGGGGCAAAGGACCCTCAAAAAAGTGGAAAAAACACAATGATCAAAATGTGTGTGTGTCTGTCTGTCTGTCTGTAGGAAGGGGGTCAGGGCACAGAAGAGAGAGTGGGCACCTAGGGCCCAAACCAGATCAGCGAAAGGAGAGGGAAGTGGGGGTCAGCCGCCATAATGGCCCTGTACTTCTTCTCTCTTGCCTATTTCATTAATTGGGTGTGAGGCATCTTTGTGGTGCTGAAAAGTCAGCTGAGGCTGGCGGGGGCGGACCAACAGTGGTGGGTTTTTAAAGGGTTGTGGGGCCTGGTCAGAATTGAATGGAAGGTTCCCCTGTGAAAGAAGCACCTAGAGTGGGGTGGAGGGCAGGGTTTGAAGAAACTAGCAAATAATCAAATCCATGAAAGTCAAACCAGCAAATGTGGAGGACCAATTCTATAGCCTACAGTGTAAGGTATTCACTGGTACTCTCCCATCAAAGTACTAACTAGGGCTGACCCTGGTGCCTTTAGGGTGTTAAGGCCTACCTCCCCCCACCCCATATACAGCTAAATGCAACATGCAAATGAGCCAAGCTATGTGGGGTATTTAGCATCTAACTACATGTTACATGCAAAAACATTAAGAACAGCCAACCAGACTTTCAGAGAAGGATGCACTTCAGGAGGCAGTAACAGTGAACAGTACTTAACCCTTCCCTTCTGCAAATCACTCCCCTTTTGATAATATGTAATACTCCATGAATGTATAAACACATACTGCTGCTGTACAGGAGACAGCAATGAGCCCACCTAAAAACAGAAGATTCTGTAAGACAAGGAACTATCAAAATGTTTCACAGATGTGTTGCATCAGATCACATATAGCAGGGAGAACATTAAGCTTAAAGTCCCTTGAGACCTTTATACAGCTAGCAGCATCTGCTGCCTCAAAGTCTCCCTCTACACATTCAGTACCATAGCTCATCTCAGCCCAGCAAGAACTGATTTAAACCAGAAGGAACCCCTGCTCTAAATTAATGGTTCAAATAAAGTTTTCTCCTGACACTCTGTCACGTATTTTTTGAACAATGTGCCAAACCACTCACTAAAATATGCAAAATTACATCTGAACAGTAGTTCACAATATGTAGAAGACCAGATTTTAGACTTTTCATTTTATTACTTTAGAAACTTGTAATGCATAATAGGAGACCTAGTGTGGTGCAGTGGTTTGAGCACTGGACTAAGACCCTAGAGTCCACCATTTGATTCCCCACTTGGCCATGCAATTCCACTGGATAACCTTGGGCATGTCACACACTCTCAGCCATAGAAAAACTCCTTGGAGGCATACAACAGCAACAAAATACATAATATACGCATTACCCATACCAGGAGCCCTGGTGGCGCAGTGGTTAAATGCCAGTACTGCAAGCCACAAGGCTGTAAGTTCAATCCTGCCAGGCTCCAAGGTTGACTCAGCCTTCCATCCTTCCGCAGGTTGGTAAAATGAGTAGCCAGCTTGTTGGGGGCATGTATAGAAAAATGTATCGAAATACATGCTATTTGTAAGTTGTTCGCCGCCTCGATCCATATGGAGAGGCGGGATACAAATAAATAATTAAATAAAATAAAAATAAATACAATAAATAAATATTAAGCTGCAAAAGCAAATAATAAGTCCATTCATACAACAGCACAGAAATCCAATTAGTTCCGGCTGGAGTAGACCCCCTGAATCTGTGGAAGCATATATACAATCATACTTAAGTAAATCCCACTGATTCAACAAGTCTAATAGTTGGGAATGATACTGGAAAATAGAACATAGTTTGTTAATCTCATCTTAAATACTATGTAAATGTTTCACACTTTCTGTCAAAGCTTTGCAGCTGACAGCTGTCCATATGTTAGTTATTTATAATGCAGCATCTTACCCATCTATGGCACCCATGCTTTACATAGTCAGCATACTCTGGACAGTCCACCCAGGGAAGCATGGAATGCAGAAGATGCAGAAGTCTCAAGAGAGCAATATGGATGCTGGTGTTTTAGGATCTTCATACAGAGTCTCAAAATCCAACTGCTAAACCACTTGGCCACCACGCCATTCTGGCTGTTTTAAAAAATGCACTTTTAAAACCTTTCAGTTTCTAATTTTTCTAATTTCTAATTTTTCAACAGCAAATAACTGCATCCTGTCCTTAAAATTTCAACTGATAGATCTCATCTTCCATATTCCTGCTAATATTTTTAATTATGAAATGAAAGAGAAATATAAGCTTTCATAGCTCCCACCACCAACCATTTTACTGAAAGTAACTCAACGTGTAAAAGAGACACAGTCATTAAATCATTTTTATGGGCACGTAAATCGACCTTCTGAAGATGTAGGTTCAACTTATTTTTTTTAACTTAAAGTCAAAAGAAATGCAGTATTTTATTTATGATTTTAAAAACCAAAAATATTTGTCTTGCTAAAAATAAGAGTTAAATAAAAATACATTTCTAAAAACCTTTTATCCACCTTGCTTCAGCCAAATTTCATCAGAGAAGGGCTCAAACTTTATTGCTCTTTCTCGCCAATAGCAATAGTACCATTTACAATTTCTCCTACTGAGTCCACAAATAAAAGTCCAGGTGGTTGCAAAATTGAAGCAATAATAATACTGTAACTTCTTAACATGTTTATGACACAATATTAGCTAGCACACAATGTACAACACAAGTAAAGGCAAATTCTTTCATCAAAGGTTTGTTCAAAGACTCTTTTAAAAAGGACAAGTAGCCAATACAACTACACTTTCTGAATAAAGCTTGTCAATCAACACTGCCAGGGACAAAAGAGCTGATTTTGAGCATGGAACTGGATATGCTGACTTAGATGGTCCAGCAAAATATGTTTAACTCTTGGTTGCTTGATTGCTACAGCAGATGGTAGAAGTGTGCACTCTGATGAGTAGGACCTCCATGCCAAGCGGGACAATTCCTCAAATGATGTATTTCACCATAATCTAAGTGCCATTTCAAGTCAAGAAATGTCTGATCAGTCTAGGTTTCCCACTGCCCTTGCCACTAAGTTAGAGACAAAAGTCAGAGGAGACTGAATAATGTGCAGCTTACATTTCAATCATCCATACTGTGTGTCCTCTTCTGGCACAACCTCTGCATGCATGAATATAAGGTCATGCAAAACACTGCGTCCCATTATAGTCAATGGATGTGACATTCAAAGCACGTGTTTGAATTATTTGTGAGAGAGTGATATGTCTGTGTTGTTGTTGTGTGCTTTGAAGTCATTTCTGACTTATGGTGACCCGTTGCATCCATTGACTACAATGAGACATGACACTCATGGTTTTTGTTTTATACAGGGGCTCCTGGACACATTATGGCAGGTGCACTGTACCCCCAACCAACAAAGTAACCACTTCTGCTACACAGAAATCATGGAGCAGATACTCCTGAAAAGGGAAAAACACCAGATCAAAGTGAATGAAGTTTCAGGATTTCTTTTTTAAAAAAATCTCATATCTAGTTTATTCTACTGAAAAGAAATATGCTTCTTGATAAACAGCAAATCTACCTGAACAATGTTCTCTATTTTTTAATAATTCATATTATGAAACCCAGCATAGAAAAAGGAGCTTGCATAGCTGGGTTCTTGGTTCTCAGTACAGGCATGGAATCATATAAATGGTTAGCAGACAAGAAATAAGTCTTTATTGGTCAGAATAGTGCTTTCTTCTTTGGTGCACAAGTACCATAAAAGTATACATTAAAGTAATGGTGAAAGACAGTATTCTTGTCCTAACCATTGTACCACATCTGAAGTCTATGGTCATCAGCATGTCTGAATTGCACATGGATGTAGGGGGAACTGGTTTACTTCCCACAAAGTTCAAAGAACATATTTGAATTATTTGTGGGTGAATGATGTGTTGTTGTCGTGTGTCTTCAAGTGATTTATGGCTTATGGCAAACCTAAGGAAAATCTACCACAGGGTTTTCTGGGGCTGAGAATGTGTAATGCACCCAACATGGGTTTTCATGGCCAACGAACTCTAGTCTCCAGGGTGGTAACCCAGTTTTCAAACCACTACATCATGCTGGCTCTCAAGTGATGTATACTTTCAAATCTAGAAAGATACACTCTGGATACAGGATCACAGAGAAAAGATATTGCAGAAATACCAGGGTTTAAGGAAGTACTAAAAAAAGAACTACTACAGGCATAGTAGACAGAGTGGATTAATTTTCAAATTGTATTGCCTAAATACATACTTTCAAAAAAAAAATTCCAATCCTTGTGATAGCAAAGCTTTGACAAAAAGGAGAGAGAAGTGGAAAAGAATGAAAGTAAGATTCACATGGAGGTTATCATCTCCATTTTCCATGCCCCCTTTCCCTCACTAGAACAACTGAACTCAGTAATCCCTCACAATGACTCACCAACAGTCCTGTCAAGGAACAGATAAATCATACACACACACACACACCACCAAAATGTCCTTAATCTCATTTGGGAATAGTCAGCCCACCAGGTTCAGCCCTTCACCTCCTGAAAATGTGTTGCAAAACAAACAATTCAGACAAGCACATCTTGAGGGGGACAATTTTTTTGACATTTAGTTATAGAATATGGGACCAGCCCCAAATGTATTTTGTATGTAAATGATATATAAATATCAGATTCATACTACAGATTTTGACAAAGTTCATACTGCTTTGTCAGATAAGGGTCTGGAACCCAAGATCCAGCTTCAGTTTTTTATGTGATGATACCCTGAGGGAAAAACACATGCAAGAACAGAAGTATAGAGACATGGAGAGAATCACTTGTAATGGGATGACCTGTGTACAAATTATATGGCAAATGGATTGGCCACTACTGTACTTTAGAGAATTATTTAGATAAATCTAAACCACCTCAATAAAAACCATTTCTTATGAAAATGACAGAAATTGGAAAAATGTAAATAATGCTGATATCTTACCTATAACTGAGTCAGTCTGATAGAGTGGTTTAAGCACTAGACTAAGACTCTTGACATCAAAGTTCAAATTCTTGCCCAGTCATGGAAACCCAGTGGGTGACCTTGGGCAAGTCACACTCTCACATCTTCAGAAGGAGGCAAAGGTAAACCCCTCTGTACAGGCCTTGCCAAGAAAACTGCATGACAGGTTCACCTTAGGGTAGCCATAAGCCTGAGGACAGCAATAAATTGGAAAAAAAACTTGAAGGCATACAACACACACAGACCTATAACTTTGTGGTCTGCATTTTATCATCAACTGGTAATTTGCTAGCTTTGTCTCCCTCTTCTGCTTATTCATATTGCAACGCAGGTCACAGAATAGAACACAGACAGAACAGTGTTAACCATTTGCTTTTAAAAAGAAAAGGGGACAGTGACCTGTCAAGATTGGAAGTGGATCTACTTAAAAGTTGATTTTACTAAGTCCTTACTCATCATAGAATGGTTAAAATGCAACTGCAAACTCCGAAAATGCAGTTTCTAAAACAGTGCAAAAGTTGTACTTGGGGCATACCCTGCAGTATGAAAAGTTACTTGAGGAATTTCCTTTTAGGCAAAAAAGATTTGCTGACCTCAAAAAACATATATGTTAAATATAAGTAGTGTGATCACCTCACAGAAACTATTTGGCAAACAGACCCAGCACATATTTCTAAACAGTCTGACAATTTTACACATTTCCCTATAGTACCTTGTTCTTCATTTTATTGCAGGATTTGATTTTTTTTTTAATCTGAAGTTTTCACTATAATTTGAGCTATATTTCCTATGGCTGGTACTCAATATTGCAGTTACAGATTTGTAACCTATCATTACGGATCCATAACTGCTCTGTGAGAGCCAGTGTGGTGCAGTAGTTTGAGTGCTGGACTATAACCCTGAAGACTAGGGTCTGAATCCCTGCTCATGCAGTGGCTTGAGTGTTAGATTATAACTCCAGAGTCTGGATCCCTGCTGAGCCACAGAAACCCTGGGTGATCATGGGTGTATCACATACTCTCAGCCCCAGAAAACCCCATGATATATTCACTTTAGAGTCTTCAAGTTGCAAACAATTTGAAGGAACACCACCACCACTACAACAGCAGCTCTGTATTCATTAATCCTACATAGTCACAACCCACCTTAACAACTAGCAGCAGCATTAGACAAAGGAAGTCTGTTCTCCTGCCAAACTGTTCTGCTGGCAAACAGAATCAGAAACAGGAATCTTGTTACAAGTCCTTCCCACAGCCTTCTCCGTTGGTGGCAGGTGGGTGAAAACTTCATATCCCTTGCACCCTGACTGACACCAGAACAAACCTCCTTTTGTCAATCTGGCAGCTGGCTCTTAAGGTAGATGAGAGGGGATTAGACCAGGAGACAATACTTAGTTATAGCTCCTTAACTAGGCAGCCAATCTAGAATTCCCAGTGCAAATGTATGTACAGTCAGCCCTCTACATTTGCGGGTTTAACATTCACAGATTTGATTATTTGCGAGTTTCTCCAACACCTGCTCCCCCACCTCAGGTACTACTTTTTTGGGGGGCGACTTCCCTCTTGGTGGCTCCAATCAGTCTGCTCTTTAAAACCTCCCTCCAGTCCTCCTCCTCCTCCACCACCACCAGCCACTGCCTGGCCAGCCAAGGACAGCCCAAAGCCTGATTTCTCAGCACCACAAGCCCTCTCTCAAAGCTCTCCAAATACCAAAGGAAGGAGATTGGCAAGAGAGAGGAAGTACAGGGCCACCATGCCAACCATCTCCTTTCCCTGACCTGGTTTAGACATTGGGTACCCACTCTCCCCATGCGTGCCTCAGCCCCCTTCCTACAGACACATAAATTTTTTATATTTGCGAATTTTTCATTTTTGTGAGGGTCTTGTGCCCCTAACCCTAGCAAATGTGGAGGGCCAAGTGTATTTTATGAAATATCTGCATATGATTTTCAGCCTATTTTAAAAAGAATATCATGGTATGGATTTTTTTAAAAAATAGAAACGATCGCTAGCTGCAAACAACTTCTCATAAACACTGCTGGCAGTATCAAACCACACCTTCCTTTTAAATTATTCTGGTACTTCTTGTGAAAAGGCTAATCTTAGTAATAAAGTCGGAATGGCACATGAAGAAACAATGTTTATATATGCATCCCAATCACTCCCACTCTAAACAAGGGTAGCACAATAAACCAAAGACCTGTGGCTTAACCATTACTTCCAAACCAAGTAATCTGACTTATCTGTCCCATAGCAGGCCACATAAATTATCCTTGGTTTGTTCTTGGTTTATTTATCTAGCTTTTCAGGGGAAAACAAGCCAGACTGCTAGTTTTGAACTTCACAGTAAATGAACTGGCGATGGAAGGCCCACAGTTTGCTGAACCACTCCTGAATTGTTTAGAATTCTGGTTCACCATGACAATGCAAACCCAGCCACTGTTTCTAATGTCAGGGAGCCAGATTAGATGATCAACATGACATTGTGACATCCCATACTTTACATGAGCCTTGTTATGAATAATTGGTGTGATTACTTTAGAAGGAATGGAGTAGTGCTGAAAAGCATTAAAAAGAGTATTTACATTCTTACACTGCAATACTACACAATGAGATTTACTTCCAAGTGCGTACAGGACTGCAATCTATGTTTTTCAGCAAAACTTTTCAACTTGTCAATTAGTTAATTCATATACTTGCATAACTTCAGTATAGCATATTAAAGGGAAAGCCAATCCAAAAATACACCACCATGCAAGTTGGTTGTACCAATTATTGTCCCAGCACAAAGCTACAAAAATACATTTTACACATCCCTGGCAAGTATGTCTTTAGAAATCACTAATTATGATCTAATCTTATGCACCAGTGAGCCAATACAGAATCAGATGTGTTCAACTGTTTTTCCTCAAACACTGAATAATCAGAAATGAAAGCTTATCTATTAGCTGCCATCTTCCCAAATAATATTAATAATACTATTAAGCTGCAGGAAAGCACTGAATGTACATTCTTCATGCAAGGTGACAGCTATCACAACAGTCTTGATTGTGATATGCAAAATAAATGTGTGTCTGAAAAATACACTATTCACACCCTGTTTTCATGAACGTGCAAAGGCACTATGAAAGATTTCTGCATGTGAAAAGGCTTCACACAGAGTAGAACAACTGACCTTCATTGTTCCACACGGTCTCAGAACAAGTCTTAGAACATTTAATGTGTGGAAAATGTCCATCTTTCCCCCACACTAGTACACAAGAATCAAAATTCTCACAGTACTCAGAAATATGAAGGCCAAGGAAATTCCACAGACAAAATGCAAGTCCAAACCCTTTTCCCAATTGTCTAATAACTTGAACAGAGACTACCAAACAAATAATGAAATTCACATTGACACAATTTAGTTATAAATTCTAAATATATAGTAACAAATACAATCTGAAATATATTTATGCATTACTAGTGAAAAGAGAATATAAGTTTTGAAAGAAATCAGCTGAGCTGAACAAAAAAGTGCGAAATTCTTTGTCAGATCACTGAAAGTAAAAGCAATTACATGCAACATGCAGAATATACAAAAAGTTGTGATGGTATGTTAATTATATTAAAACAGTACAGATGAATCAGAGAAGCAGAAAATTACTTGGACTTAGGAATGAGTTGAAGTAGTAAACTTTCCAAAACTATTGCTTTGGTTTAACATAATATTACGGAACTATCTCCCAAGGGAATGCAGCTGGCCTTGCTCAGTTCTCTTTTTATCAGCTGGAAAAGATTCTCTACTTAAACAGCACCAGCACCTCAGCTTTTACCTGATTGAGGTAGAAGGGTGTGCAATGGGTATGCTATTTATTACTGTGTTAATTATATATTAACTGTGCCATACTTGCTGAAGTTTATGTCATTTCTACAATAGTAAGTAAAAAGAAAAAACGCAGATATTTTGGTAAGTAGAAGTATTTCACCCTTTATGATCAGAATAAATATGTGTATCACTTCAAATGGACCTTGTTATCATATAACATGAAGTCAGTCAGCTGTAATTGTCAATTAACTCCAAGAAAACCAAAACCAAACACAGTAATTCCTTGGGAATTCCTAAGGTCATTTCTGCACTAAGCCCCCATCCCAGCAAGGAGGCGTTACAGCTGATGCTACCACATGACATCATCACAGTCCTGCTCCTGTCACACTCACACCCCCAGCCATCGCCACTGCACGTTATACTATTATGAGAAAAAGTCCAGTAATGAAAATGTTATACTATTATTAGAAAACATCCAGTAATTCACTTAATGACTGTGTCAGCAGCGGCCATGCAGAAGGGGCGGAAGCGCTATCAAGGAGCTTCCTTCCTCCATCCAGCACAGGAAGAGGCCGGCTGCACAGCGGAAGAAAGGAGTGTGTCCCAAACGCTACCATTCGCCAGCAGCCGGCTGGGTGCGGAGGGGAGTGTTCAGGACACACTCCCATCCTAGCAGGATGATGCTGCAGTGTCGCAGGATGCAAGTAAGGTGCATAAAGGGCCTAAGATTAATGCCTGCAGCCTAAGTAACATTCCCTTTATTAACTGTGCTATTCAAACAGTTACACATATTGTTAAAATTTCTACAATGAATACATGTTGGTATAATGCTGTATTAATAACAGAAATGATCAAATATAGATTAAAATCAAATTAGTATATTTTAACAAAAAAGAGTTGTAGATGTAGCTATTTAAGTTTGTCAGAATCCTCTGTTTAATATTCACATTGTGCTGTCCCAGAGCAGCTATAATTAGCTTCAAATTTATAATCGTAAATCATTAGTCTGTATGATTGCAAGTAGCAGTGCTTAGCAATAACTTGACATTTGAAATGTAATACTGGTGAGAAGGCTAAATAATTAATGCAATTATTCCATATCTCCTATATATACAAATTAAAACCATCAAGGCAAGATGAGACTTCTATTAAAAAAAATGAAGTTGACAGAAATTCAAGATGTTTTAATGAGTCACTGCAGTCATTTGCACTATTTCCAAGCAACACACAAAGATAATTTCATAACTAATGTTTACTCTGCTTCATGGTAGCAATGGTTATTATTGATACTAAGCAAAAGGAATGCATGCAGAAAAAAAAGGAATGGAAAAAGAAGAACTGGGGAGTATACTGCTAACAACAAACCAACAATGAAAAAAATATTAAGTCATGACTCAGTGAGAGGTGGCTAGACCATAGAGCAATTAAGATATGCTAAAAGCTGAAGAGGAAGACTGTAGAGCTTCTGAATTAATTCTTTGTGTTTTTATTCATTATGGAAGATGAAGAGCAAATATCCGTGCCTAAACTACCATTTTAAGAAAATATGTTTAAAGAATTAAATGGACAAAGTAGTGGCAAGAGAAGAGCTAGAGCTTATAAACATATGAAAATGTAACAAGTCCATATTTCCTCAACCCGAGCTCTTCAAGAGCCAGATAACATCATCCAATGGCCAGATGACACCGTGAGGTCACTGGAAGACATACCAGAAAACCAGTGCTTCAGATGGGAAGCAGGCTTCCCTTCCTGCCCCACCCCACCCCCTTCTCCGCCTGAAATGGAGAGAGCAAAAGACTCTGAGCTGGCACTTCCAAGAACACCTGAAGTGCTGGTCTGAGGCCACTTCCTGCTTCTTGTCTGACCACTCTTCAGAGGAGAACAAGGAGTGATCCTTCTCAGACAGTATTCCCATGAACTTCCTGGGACACTGGCTCAGAGGCTTTCCCTTGTGAGAAAAGTAGAGCAGTAGTCATCTTTTGTCAGCTACTAATTCCAGAAGTCTGCCAGAAGAAATCCCTGCTATCTCAGATAAGAGATCAACAGCAAAACCAGAGATTCTCTTGCAAGCATCTCTCAGCAGAAAAAATAAAAACAACTTTCTGAGTTCAGTTTTACATAGCAGTTTTGTAGAATGAGCAGTGTCAGTGAAGAGTCTGCAGGAGACCAGAAGTTCTCTACCTCTACATGAGGGAAAGGATAACACGAACCTGAGATCAGGAATAATATGTTTTAAAAAATCCATTTGGCCTAAGATTCAGAAGTCTATAAAATACTCTATGTTCTGTCTTCAGTTTAAGAAATCCTGCCTGCTACCTCCAGACTGAGATGCTGCTCTGTCTTCTCCTTCCATCTAAAAAGAGGCTGTAACTCCTATCGTGAGAAGTTCTGCTGCAGTTTGCCTTACTAGAATCACCAATCTAAACCTGAAGCCTCAATTAGTTCATCTGAAGCTGAAATAAAAAGAACTAGGATTTTAGCCAAAGGATCACATCAGCCTATTCTAACTTATTCCTAAGTCCAAGGATACCTCTAGCTTGTCCTTTCCTACAATACTTACCATAGGTTTCCCTTTATTTCCCCTCCTTCTACCAGAATTACAACAGTTCTTCGAATCTCTTCAAGACAGCCTAAAAGGTCTTAGAAGAAGGTAAATTTTGACAATCCACATTGGCAGCTTCCACATCATATCCCTCTTTTATTTGTTTGGTGGAAGTGTGAAAACCTAAGGAATGGGGGGGGGGTCTGCTCTGTATTAAAAAAAAATGGAATCTTTTTTGTCCAATTCTTTGATGTTTTAAATCACTCCTCTCAGTCTCCTCCTTTTCTCTGGTCTGCCTAAAAGCCCCCTCGTGTCTCTCGTTTCCTTAGCCCCAACCCTACCACTTCCTGGAATGCAAATCCTCCCCAGGCCCCGAAATCACAGTCTAGATTTTTGATATGTTGTTGTTGTTGTGTGCCTTCAAGCAGTTTCCAACTTATGGCAACCCTGAGACAAACTTATCATGAGCCCTTTTCCCACTGTACCTTGTCGCGGTAGTGGGGAGCGGCACTCGCGCTCACAGCCACTCGCGCAAGCAGCTCAAGACATCCCTTCTTCCTCCCGCATCGGCTTCCTGTTAGCGCAACCGTCGCGCTAGCGCTCGCCCCTTCCTTCCGCAGCGCAGTCTGGGAGTTGTAGGCTGCGCTGGGGGAAGGAAGCGTGACCGGGCCAGCTTGCCGACACACCGCACACAGGTAAGTGCGCGAGGGTGCTGCGAGCATTGCGCGAGCGCGGAGTATTTTTGGCTTAAAGCCAAAAATAAAAAAATGCATGCACACCCTGCTTTAGCCTCGTGAGCGTCGCGCGAGTGGGAGTGCACAACGCTCCCATTCGCGTGATGCTCAAGAGGCGCTCACGCAAGAAAAAAAGCATGTGAAAAGGGCCATGGAGTTTTCTGGGGCTGAGAATGTATGATGCGCCCAAGGTCCCCCACTGAGTTTTCATGGCCAAGTAGGGAATTGAACCCTGCTCTACAGGGTTGTAGTCTAATGCTCAAACCCCTACATCACACTGGTACCTCTCAGTTATGCATTCACATATGATTTTGTTTCTTTGAGTTAACTTCCCTCCTTTTGAAGGAATTCATTTTACTTATACCGTTCTTTAGTGACTTGCTGTTTGCTGTGCCGGAAGCTCTAACACAACATCTGCAATCCCCTTCAAGGTAAGCACCATGTATTATTTGATCAGTAAAATGTTCAGTGGTTATAAGTCTGCCCAGCTGCACTACTGCCAATGTTCAAAGATCCCTAACAAAAATATATTCTCAGCACAAGTTCATACATATGTTTGGAGAGGACTCCTGGTAACAGACCACAAGTTATAACGGCAATATGTTAATTTCAGTATTCTTGAGGTGTATGAAAGCCACTATGGTACAGTGGTCTGACTGTCAGGTAGGCCTCCAGGAGACTACAGCTCAAATTCTCACTCAGCCATGGAATCTGATTGAATGACCTTGGTCAAGTCACAACCTCTCAGCCTTAGAGGAGGGCAATTCTGCCCTCTGAATATATCTTGCCAAGAAAACCCCATTATAGGGTTGTCATAAGTTGGAGTCAATCTGAAGGCACGTAAAACCAACAACAGAAAGAAGAGGAAGACTACTGCCTTTGTGGATTTCCCAAGGACATCTGGTTTGCTCCTCTGGAATCAGGCTTCTGGACTATACAGATCTTCAGTGTGAGCCAGCAGGGACTTCCCTAAATTCTTATATAAGAATCTTCTGGTAGTGGAATTTAAATATTCCATTTCCACTTTTTCTTTAAAATCTGAAGTTCTTTCATGAAACACACTTGAAAACAAGCTCAGGTAGGCCACTGGAGTTGAAATAAAATTATTTTTCATTTTGTGCTCTTCCACTGAAAACCGCACTCTTAATTATCAGTTAACACATTGATTATATATCTCACATTAAGGTTAATCCATGGAACTGTGTTACAAACACAAAGACTAGAAAATACAGGCAAAACGCAGAATGTGTAATTTCATAATTTCCAATCACTGAAGGGGAAAAAAATCTCACTTTCTTATAAGTTTTAAAGGACTCAAAAATATGTTATTGAATATAAAATATTCAACATCAAACAGAATAGAGAATGTTTTTGTTGCTCTAAAGATACCGCTACATTCATACTACTGTATACTTAACATAGACAGCATAAGTTCTTATTTTAGATACTTTAAGACTTTTCTTATTCCACAAGGAAGTATAACATGACATGTGTAAAACAGTATAACATAAATTTGCAACAGTTACTGAAGCGTAAACAGCTATAGAACAAAAAGGTCAAATTCTATTTTATTACACAAGAAGTACCCCCCCAAAAAGAAAAAAAAAGAAAGAAAGAAAGAAAGAAAGAAAGAAAGAAAGAAAGACTGAGTGCTCTTATCAAAAACTACACTTAATGTTTTTTCCATTTTGGGCCAATATCATTTTTTGATGTGGCAGAAAATATTTAGACAAATTGTAAGAACGTGTGTGGTATGATCTGAATGTGTGCATATGTGCCTTCAAGGCACCTGTCAACTTTAGGCAAGGAGTACTCAAAGATGGTTAGAACCAAACATTATTCCCTTCAGTAGAAGGAAGGGTTTTAAAACAGAAATTACATTGCTGGAAATACAGAAAAGCCATGATGAAAGGCTGTCCTAAAACCTGCCTGCCAAATGCTGGCCTCTAGATTTAAGCTTTACTTGCAAGTACTGAAGTGTTTTAAGCAAACATGCTTTCTCTTATTAGTGAACAGACCATCATCACGCCTTTCAGTCAACTGACCAAAGAAAAGGAGCTTCACTGTCCCAGCCTCCCTCTGCTGTTCATGACTCTGCCATGCAGAAATGCTAATTTTACACAAAGAAATAGTGAGCCCCCTATAACAAGCAGACAACTAGCCTAAATGATAGCTTTTAATAACGTTCATTCACTAATCCTTCCCAAGAGTAACATTAGCTTTCAGTAAACCTCAGCATTCTATAAACTTCATTTTCATAGCATATACAAACAACTAGCTTTACAGAGAAATTAGCAGATTATGAAAGCAACAGCAGAGGCCGGAGAAGGTTAATCACAAGTTCGTTAATAGCACCATAAAAGAAAATCTGTTTGACAATGCTAGAAATCAAGTTGAAAGCTGGGAACAGTGCAACCTGAATCTGGCATACTGAAAAGAGCTTCAGGGTCTACACCACAGATACAACATGCAAGAACCTGTTTGCTCAAGCATGAAGTACAATTACAACAGCTCCCCCTCCCAATGATACAGGCAGAACTCAAAGCTTCCCCATAGCAATGAGAATGAACAGCAAGCACAAAACTGGGGGAAAAAATGTATTATGGGAAACCTAGAAGTAAGCAGCACTGAAAATAGTTGTAGCGATTTGTTTTCCCAGGTAAAGATGTGAGGGTAGCAAACGAAAATTCCAAACTGCTAACTCCAAGGTTAAGAGAAACTATGTCAGAACTCAAATATTTCTGACTACTCTGGCTTTCAGCAACACAGCTAATTTTCAAAGGGCTATTAATGCATTGTTGAGAAAGCCAGCCGCTTTGAAGCAGGTATCAGGATGGCTACCATATCTAACCCTGTGGAAACCAAATACTGTGCAGACCTTATGGGAGCAAGGCTATAGAATGGCAGCTACGGTTCTGTTCTACTACAAGGGCTGCCAGCCAGCCCCTCTCCCCGCTTAAAGCAGGCCTTGACAGTGGAATCATCGGAGTAATGACAGGAGCGGAAGATGGACACTGGAGTAAACAGGAAGGGCCAGGTCTGCTCAGGGAAGGGATTTAGCAGAGGTGGGGGGTGGAGTGCGGGTGCAACGGCAGGGTCAGGTCGCCTTAACAGGAGGGGGGGGGAGACCATGGGAGGCAGCTATAGGAGAACAAGGAAGGACCAGGCGGCCAAATATGCCCAGGAAAACTGGGCTGACAATCCTCAGGAAGCGGAGCGGCAGGGTGGCACAGGCGGAGCGATAATGTGCCCCAAAGGCAAGGCGATAGGAGAGAGAGATAGCTTCGTCTTACGAGGGAGAAAGAGAAGAAGGGGGAGCAGATAACGGGTAAGAAGGCTCCGTTCTCCAATGGGGGGGAAGAGAGCCGGGGCGCCAAGAGGGGGAAACGCGTCTTGGAAGAAAAAAGGAACACCACCCAAAGCAGGGGGTTGAGGGGGGACAGAAACACTGGCCATTTCCGCACTAGGCTGTTATAGCGCGATGATTCCACTTTCAACCTCCTCTGGAATCCTGGGGTTTGCAGTTTCGGGAGGGGCCGGCCGGCCCCTCCCGAAACTGCAAACCCCAGGATTCCAGAGGAGGTTGAAAGTGGAATCATCGCGCTATAACAGCCTAGTGCGGAAATGGCCAGTGTTTTGGAGAAACGAAGAAAGGGGGGGGAGGTGGAAGGGTTAGGGAAGGTGAGGCTCGCCAGGGAGACCGGGAAGCGACCCGAGAAAAGGCGGAGGGGGGGTGCTGGGAGAGGGGCAGGTGCGCCTGGGTGGAGCCGAGGGCGGCGACTCCCGGGCCAGGTTCTCCCGCCGCCGCTCCCTCGGAGACGGCCAAAGGGGGGCAGGAAAGAGAAGCGAAGCCCGGCGGACATTTCCTGGCTCGGGCGAACGGACTGACCTGGCCTCACGGTCTTGAGGCGCACCGGTTCCCTGAAGTGGCGGATGACGGCCAGGGTGTCGCGGTGCGTGAGGCCGCTCACCGGGGTGCCGTTCACCTCCAGCAGGACGTCCCCGGGGGCGGGGGGTTTCCCCGAGATCACGACGACGGAGCCAGACCCCCGCCGCCGCCGCCGCCGCCGCCGCCGCCGGACTCGGCCAGCGTCGCCAGGCGGGCCGCGAGGTAAGGGAACTCTCCGCGCTCGGCGCCGCCGCGCAGGAGGTCAGGGTCCGGCCCGGAGCCGCCCCCCAGGACACGGCGCACTCCTGCACCTTGCTCAGCCAGTGCCGCTTCCTCCGCAGCGTCTTAGACATGAGGCCGCACCATGGGCGCCCCTCCGCGCGCGCGCCGCCCGCTGCCCCGCTCTCGCCGCCGAGCTGCCCTCGCTCGGGCGTCCGGCCGGCCCCCCAACCGACAGCCAGTCCGCGCGCCCGCCCGCCGGCCCGCGCGCGCGCCCTCGCGCCTGCTCCAGCCGCCGCCGGCCGCGGCTGCCTCCCAACTGGCGCTCTCCGCGCGACGGCAGAACCACGCCCCCCCTCCCCCTCCTCCTCCTCCTCCTCCCATTGGACACACCTCTTTCCCCCCGTTTGCCGTGGCCTCAACCCCCGCCCGACATTCCCGGGGGCGGCGCTAAGGGACTGACGTCAGAGGAGAAGAACTTTCAGGGACAGGGAAGAAAAGGGTTTGCGGCAAGACTTGCCTCGGAACTTTGCGGCACGCGAGCGAAGGGAGCCGTGCTGGGCGCCGTTCCAGCCGTCCTTTTCTTCTCTTCCCAACATTGGCCCAGGCCCAGGGCCGGTCCCATCGCCTCGGCGCCCTCCTCTCCTCTCCCTCGTCCGCTCTTCGCCCGCACGGGCTGGGTCGGCCCTGCCCAGGAGAACAGGCCACGGGGGCCCTTCATTCCGAGCGGTCCCGGAGTGGCCTTGAGGGAGACTTGGAACTGGGCCTGCCCCGGAGGAGAGGGGCCGAGTAAACGGGGCGGCTCCTTGGCGCTGCCTTTCCCGGAGGCAGCCAAGCGGGGGATGTGGCTGCCCAGCGACCCCGTGCTCTTAACCGCTATCGTCCCCCGTACCGCCCAGAGGGAGGCCGTCTCCGCACTAGATTGTTATAGCGCTCTTATTCCACTTTCAACGCCCTATGGAATCCTGGGATTTGCCGTTTAAGGCCCCTCCCTGAACTGCAAACCCCAAGATTCCATAGGGTGTTGAAAGTGGAATGATAGCGCTATAACAATCTAGTGCGGAAATGACCGGAGATTGGCGAGCAGGCGCAGGCAACGGCTCCTGCTCCGTGCCGTGGCCATTCATCCGCCTGCCTGCCTGCCTGCCTGCCTGCCTGAGCAGGAACGGTCACGTCCGCTCCACTGTCATCTCTCACGACGCTGAAGTTGGTTCCTTGTTCCCAGGGCCTTATTTGCGCGAACGTGTGAAATGCAGCCTTAGCACCCCAAAGCAAAATGTGGGACACCGCAAATAGTACACTTCTGCAAGGAGGAGAGGCTCCTCTGTCAAAGGGCACCGACACCCATCTAGCCCAAAGCTCTCGCTCTCTCTCGCTCGCTCGCTCTCTCTCTCAGAGTCTGGGTATTGCCAAGCGTAAAGCTCTGCTTCTTTAGATCCCGAAACAAGCCATAGGCCTCGCCGGATCATACACCCCAGCAAGCAGGAGAGACTCCTCTATGAGATGGCATCAGGTTTGCTTTTCTAGGGACAAACATAGGAAATGAGAGCTTGATTTTGGGAAACAGAAAATCAGTTTGTTATATTCTGTACCTCAACGTACATTTGCGATTTCATAGAATCATAGAGTTGGAAGAGACCACAGGGGCCATCCAGTGCAACCCCTTGCTATGCAGGAACACATATCAAAGCATTCCCAACAGATGGCCATCCAGCATCTGCTTAAAAACCTCCAAAGAAGGAGACTCCACCACACTCCAAGGCAGCATATTCCTCTGCCGGACAGCTCTGACCGTCAGGAAGTTTTTCCTGAGGTTCAGGTGGAATCTCCTGCAGCTTGAATCCATTGCTCCTTGTCCTAGTCTCTGAAGCAGCAGAAAAGAAGCCTGCTCCCTCCCTCGTTTGTTTTGGCACACTTGGCATACCACTTTGGGCAAGACAAATGTCAATGCCATCTGAAGGAAGAGCTTCTTATGGTTCCAGGGATGTGAGATTTGATGGGGGGGGGTGTCTAGAAAGTCAGATCTTTATTATTTTCTACCTCAATGCACGTTAATGGTTTGGGCTGGCAAACCTGGCAGTGCCGAGCTCCTACACAGAGCTTTGGACTGGATGGGTGTCCGTGTCATCTGATAGAAAAGCCTCTTTTAGTTGTAGGGTGTATAATTTGGAGTGCTCCACAGCTTGTTTTGGGGTGGGGGGGTGGTATTAGGAAAACTTACACAAATAAGAAACTGGCAATAAAGAATCAATTTCAGCATTGTCACCAATGAGCAAGAAGAGGGTGAGGCCAAACAACAAGATGAGATGGCTGTCTCATTGAGTTACCACTTGGGTAGGTGAGGGAAAAGCCAGTAAGTGTTGCTACATAGAGGAGAGGGACATGCCCACTAAGAGGACCCTAAACTCCTCAGGGGCTTTCCTACCAGTGGTGGTGGCAGTGACACCTGCCAGACTCAGAGGTGGCTTGTGCAGTCCCCCAAAGTGCTAAGACCAAAGCAGCTGCCTGACACTAGTCAACTCCAACTCCTAGTGCCAAAGGAACTGGCTGCACATTTCCAGTCAATGGTGCAGTTGTAAGCTTCTATATTTTTCCTTAAGCTACTTCATAAACACTTCTAACTACTTGTGTTGGAATTCTCATAGATGCCAATACAATACATTTTAAGAACCACATTCTTCTTGTTGAAGATTTTGTGCCTGAACAGATACAGGCACAATCCTTCTGCATTCAGTGAGACTTAAGCATGCATTGGCATGCAGTCTAATCATACATACAGAACAAGAGTGTGTGTGATTGAGAGAGACATTGCGTACAAGAGATGCTCCAGTACCATGGATGTCTGCCCAAGTAGTTCCTGGGCAATAGCCGTTAACTATTTAGCCTTTTAATACTTTCTCTGTGACACTTCTCACCTTTCAGCAAAACCCTCGACCTTTTTATTCAGAAGTAAATGTCACTGTTAACTTCCTCTGTACTTACATATAGTAAGGACTGCAACCTCCATTTTCTGAAAACCTAACTTTTCTTCTGGTCATCAACTTTGCCCTCAGTATATTTATAATGGGCTTTTCTTCCGCGAAAAATTAATTACATACAAATTATGCTTGTTTTTCTTTTCTTTTTTTCATTTTTTCTGTCTAAGTATTCATGGTGATTACTTTTCTTGAAATATATGTAACACATATCAAACCTCCTACATTCCTTTCCCCTTCTTCTGTTATAGACTAATCAAAATGTTGATTCCTTATTTTGAAATACCTTTGATTAATATATAATAGAAGAAAGGGAGATGAATGGAGAAAGTCCAGTACTAGGTCTTATGTGCACCCCATTGGCTACTTCTGTCAATATTTACTTTATGAAATAGCCATTCAGGACTATGCTGATGGCCAGCCAAGGCTTAAAGCTCTCTATTAGAGCCCTTTATCAGCAGGTATGAGCCAAGTTTGTGATAGTTTGTTAGCAAATTGCCAGTCATTTTGCAGTCTGAGTCCATGGTAAATCCAGAGCGACAGTCCAGTAGGAAAGTCCACACACAAGGTGAAGGTGAAAGTTTCTAGGAGCACAAACAAGGAATCCAAAAGTAAGCTGGGTTGCTTCCAGTGATAGGAATGTTTGCTTGCAACAGCTTCCTCTCATTCTGGTCCTTCTTTATATGGCTGATAGCCTTTTCCAGCAATTTGCCCTAATTAATGAGTCCTTACTATATAAATGCTCCAAGACTTCTGGGCTCTCCCTTTTCCACCTACACTGGCTGCCATAAGTATTTTCACTCTGATGTCTCTATGTTGTGGCTGTTGGGAAGGTCCTGTCTGTGTCCTGGGACAGGGGTACAGCACATTCCTCCTTTGAATGACAAAACATAAGATGCAAATTGCCCAGCCTAGGAGTGGCACATTGGCAAGGCCCCTGACTGAGACCTCCAAATCCTTTTTTAATGAGAAGTGCCAGTCAGAAAATGCAAGGGTGAGAGCAGTGTAACTCAAATGTGTTCAGCTACACTGGTTTACTTTCGTAAAATGAGCCTCTGCATTATTATTAGTGAATATGTGGCATTTGTCTTCAGCCTTTCAAGAATTTTTCCTAGGGCAGATTACAGAGAGTAATATGATAAATACAATAAAACAAACATAAAAATACAGGAACCTCAATTATGGAGAGCAAAAGCAGAAAACAAAAAACATAAAATTATCTCAATTTGAAATGTG